>JADDMT010000053.1:0-201495 GCA_021401465.1 Teratosphaeria epicoccoides
GCATAGTACGCGAATCGTAAGAGAATTAAGGGACTAATTCTAAAGGAGGGGGACAAGGTGTATCTCCTCTGCTGTCACATCAAATCGGACAAGCCGAGTAAAAAACTAGACGCTGTAAAACTAGGACTATTCAGGATCAAGGCTAAGAAGGGACCAGTTAATTTTGAGTTACAGCTACCTAAGCAGATGAGAATACACCTAGTGTTCTATGTCTCTCTACTAGAACAAGTAGCGCTAGACGCTATACTGCAATCAGAACCCTTACTACTCGACCCTGAAGTAGAAGAACCGGAGTACACTGTTAAGAGGATTATCGACACTCGCTAGCGGGACGGACAGCGAGAGTACTTAGTAAAATGGGAAGGATATAGGAGTACCGAGAACACCTAGGAACCCCTAGAACATCTGCGAAACTATTAGCAAAAGATACGAAGTTTCGAGAAAGGAACGAACCTAGGAAGAAGATCCTAAGCCACGACTAGACTCCTGCAGGACGCCGTCGACCGGCTTGGCTATCACGCCATCCAGGAAACCCTAATATGAGGCGTTAGCGAAACCCTCTATTACGCTCTATGTCGTAGGACTAAGAGCGAGACCCGCGGAAGGATCTAGGTTAAGGAGAAACCCAGCCTGCGAGAGAGCTTGTTCCTCGGCCTCATCCTCCCTAATCTCACGCTCCTCGAGAGCGCGACTATCCTCAACCTCCTAGTCGACTACATCTAACTGTTTTCGAAGACGTATCTCCTTTGCATGCGCCTCTATCATCTTCTGCGAAGCCTCGGCTAGGACCGCCTTCGTACAATTAAGATTAGCAATTAGTCTTTTCTGCTAATTGCCTAACTTCTTCTATTTGACCTCTGTTACCTTCGCATCGTAACTCCGACAGTTACTAAAGTGACATTACGAACATTTCCCCAAGGAAATGTGTACCTAACAAACGAGTTTTAACTCTTGACACTAAGTGCAGGACTTTATGCTGTCCTGGCCCTAACGATAGATTCGATTTACGCGGCGTTTATGTTTCTGCGTTAAAGGGGCGTTAGTGTCTAGAACGACACAAGGCAGTAATGTAGAAAGAGAAGACATCATAGCGTAAAAAAAGTGACAAGAGAAACCCCGCACTAATAAGGTAGCTTAGGGACGAGCTAGGCTAAGAGGGGGATAGTGTCATAAGTGTCAGGAGTACTGTCTAGAGTACTATAGGATACAGGATCATAAGGGTCCTAAGTGCTATGAGTCATAGTATAGTTATAGGAGTGCTATAAGTTATAGGCATAGTCATAGGAGAAAGGATCTGTCATGTGAGGACAGATCCCTAGATCTATAGGGTTAGTCTACAGATCTATAGGCCTACAAGGAAGAAGGGATCTATTATAGGATAACAGACCCTTAGATCTATAGGGTTAGTCTACAGATCTGTAGACACGGATCTGTTAGGTCTGTTAACAGATCTAACAGAGCTGCTCTGTCTCTCTAGTATATAGGGGTAGCTTTAGGACAGGTAGTTAGGAGCTTCGTGCTTAATCTCAATTTAATCCTCTCTTGCTTAGAGGAGAGTCAGTTACAAGGTTAACTGCTATTGTCGATATTCTTCATAGCTCTGCGAGTCTAACACCTGATCCCCTTCCTGCTATCGGCACCTACCCTTATGACAACTATGCTCACATTCTTTGATACTAGCCTAACGTTCTAGCAGCAGACTAAGGCCGAACGTCGAGAGGCTCAGGAGCGCGAAGTGCCTTAACTAACAGAGCAGAAGGATGTCGAAGCCTTCCTTAGCTAGCAAAGGCTAAGATCTAGCTAATTGTCACTAGGTAGAGACATATAGAGGACAGTTAGTAATGTAGTAGCATACATAGGGCTAGAGGTAGGGCCTTACTTCTGTCATGCTACTACAGTATTTGTTAGAGAGTGCTAGGCGTCGTCTAATATAATATCGACGTCAAATACAATGCGTCTTAATCCTGACAGGATCGAGGGAAGACCGGATTAGGTCGACGATTTAGATGTATCTTTCTATGCTAGTATACGGTGCTAGAAGATGCATTATAAGGATCCTAACGATCTATCTGCAACTAAGCCGGACGTCGTTAGATATACCCCGAACTAGCAAGGAATCCAGGATAATCGCCGTAATGACTAGCTCTAGGTCTAGGAGTACGAAGTGCCGCTAGTTGCAGACAAGACTACTAGCGTTAATAGACAAATCGACCTAGTCGTCGCCTTCGAGGGCCGGCTACCTGCTCGCCTGTTGTATGTCATAACCTTCCGAGACAAGAAATCGCGCGTCATAGTAGATAGCTACAACTACATAATACTAGTACACAATAAACGTCCGACCTATACAGGTGTGTTCGTAGACCTGTTCTAGCTAAAAGATCCGGCTAGAAGAGTAGACGATGTTTATGGCATGACGGTAATCATAGCGATGCGTTCTAGCCTACAGGAAGGTACTCTGCAAGGTCGCCGCATCTACGGGCTTACTAGTGTCTACTATAGTATCCACGTTATACTAACAGACAAATATGACACCTCCGGCTAATGTGACATGTACATTAACAACACTGCTGACTTTAAGACCTACAACTTCATATACAATGCGGACTAGGAGGAACAAGAGTCTAGGGTAGTAACTAAACACAAGCTATATCGCCTAAATACAGCTAAGGAGCGCGATATTGCGGCTACTAGTAAGGAAGGGCCGCTATCGCTTAAGCGTAGCGTCGCTAGCAGCTCTACTTAGGACTAATCGAGGAGAAACAAACGCAAACGATTATGACATACATAACGAATGCTATACTAGTAAGCTTAATAAAGGTAGCATGCCGCAAGGAGGGCTCCTAGCACACAGTTCTTCTAGCTAGCGCTAGTAGACTTGACGACTTGGCTACTTAGCTGACCTGTGCTGTAGTTAAACATGATACTAATCAGGGTAGGCGACATAATGACTCCTTCGTAGATCTTGTTACGAAGCTTGGCTAGGAGCTAGAAACACAACTAGTTAGCATATGTATGTATGATTAGTCAGAATCGCGGCTACTAACCTTAAGAAAGGGAAACTCGTGTTTAGCGATGACGGCTACGAGCTTCTTTTCGATAGCAGGCACGTCGCCAAGAGGTAGATGCTTAGTAAGTTCTCAAGAAAGTCATGAATTACTGCCTGCTACAGCTAGAAGCAGGTCTTCTACCTATGTGCATAACTACTTATTAGTCATGCCGCAGGATTAGCAGTTAGTGCTACTAGCCGAAAGTCTCTCATCGCATGTACATCTCTCTGCTAGCTAGCATCTAGGCAGCTAGCTAGCTTATCTACCTCGCATATTTACTACCCTTTCTGCAGAGCCTTCGCTACCTGTCGTTCTAGCGTATGTCTCTCTATGCGCGACAATTCCCGTTTAACTTGATTAAGAGATATCGTAACTATGGGCTTAATAAGGAGAGTGTATAAGAGCTTGACCTAGAAACCCCTCTGCCTAGGAGTAGTACTACTAATCTTGCTATTAAGCTATTTACGCTACGCTATGTCGACTTTGACCTCTAACGCTGCGGTTAGATAGCTGACACGGGTTCTTGCTTGCTTGACAAATAAGCCGTAGAGAGCAGTTAACTGATCTGTTAGGTAGTAGGTCAGAAAGTCTGCGTAGAGAGACACCTTACTTACTATACTAGGCTTAGCGAAGAAAGCAAGCATAGATCTCTGCGCCCTCGCTAATTCGTCCTAGCTAGCGATCATAGTGTACTACGTGATTAGACAGTTAAAGCTAGGACTTAGTAGGGCGGGGTGCTAAACATTCTGAATGCGTAATAGTAACAAGGCCTAGTCTCTTATAGTGTACTCTTAATAGGCTATAGAAGTAGCCTCGCTTAGTCAGTACAAGAGTAGCTGCTAGCTAGGAGTAGGCTCCTTCTAATCTAAGATCAGCTAGCCGTTGTCACTAACTAGCTCACGCAGCTAGCAGATTAGCCCCGAATAGACCTGTAGCTCAGACATCTCTAGCACGCCCTTTGTAAATACTATCTAAAAGCCATTAGGGCATCTAGCAGCCTGCTTGATGCTAGCTGTAGGGGTGCGACCGAGCCTCGCCTAGATGAAGCGCTGCGAGTCCACGCTTCCCTAGTAGTCCCGCATAGTACTAAAGATTAGTTAGTAACAGTATTACCTCTAAGGCCTAGCTATAATACATACTACTAGCTCTTATCTAGCATCTTAGCACAGAAGTCTAGGAAGTATACACTATCTAGCGCAGCTAGCTTTGCACTCGCTAGGAGCCTAATCAGGCTACTGCCGCATGCGACGTCAAGTACCTTGTGCCTAGCTCGATGCTCTACCTAAGGGGCGTAGTTAACGAGATCCTCGTAGGCATTGAAGTCCAGATATGCCTTCTGCAGCGCGACGGCGGCTTCTGATGCCTAGACGGTATCGCGGACGTAGTTAGCCGCGAACTCGGCGTGCTTAGAACCTACACTAATCGCTAGCTCTAGGTCTAGGGTCGGATTTGTCGACATAGTAGGTTTAGATTCTACTAGCGCGTTAGTTTACAGTCTCGTCATACAAGCATATAATGCTTACATGCCATAGTGTTATTAGTATGCTAGTATCTGTATAGATGCTAAAGAAGAAGCTAAGTACTAGATAAGGTAGTTGTTTAAAAGAAAGAAGTTTAGAGTACTAAGCTTCTTTTGTATTTTAGTAGCTGTAGGTTATGTGCTCTACATGGTCGCTAACCGCACACGTTGCATCGTCACATCATTAGCTTCTGCCTGAAAAATGACCAGAAATGGAAGGCACATGACGCTACTACCTGAAAAATGGCTAGAAACGGAAGGCACGTAATGCTGTCACAGATTCGGTTAAATATCACACACTACTGCCTAGGCACATGACTAAATGAAGAAGGCACGATATCAGGCGATTCTGCCTTAAAAGGCAGTAAAAAATGATCCTCGTAGTTACGACCTACAGACCTTATCTACTACTATACGGAGGCATTAGGAACAGTAGCAACTGCGACATAGTCACACTAACGCTAGCTTGACAGTAGCATGTGCACTCGGCAGACATAGCTACATAGGATAGATGTCGCCATGTTTGCTGCTTCTTTGTTAAGAGTAATAACTACCTACATGTAGCACATAGCGGCATGTAGTAGCTAACTGATCTAGACGGCAGTTACGAGGGCCTCATGTGCGCTAGCTAGGTAGTAGCACGTGCACTCGGCAGCAAGAGATATCTATATCTACTACTACTCTTCTACTTTAACTCTTTACTAATTACATTAACTAACTTCGAAGACTTGCCTAATACATATAAGTAGTAGCAACATTAATCAACCCTCTATCTTACTATTTAAGACAATGGCTAGCATAGTCGCTTAATGCGCTAATTGTGGCATCGATAGCCTGCTCAAGATGTGCCCATGTCAGGCAGTAGCCTACTATAGCAAGAATTGCCAGATAATTGACTAGCATGACAACTATAAGGACAGCTGCGCTAGGCAGCTAACCTGGAATAGGAATGAGTATGCAGTTAACCCTAAGATATGACGACTAGTCACTAACTTCATGTTTACTAGACGCGTCAAAATCCTGCCGTTTAAGAAGATCTTTAAAGGGGAGGACATAGCGAGTCGCGCGACAAGGGAGCGGGCTAATAGTATACTGCCCCTAATTACGAACAAGGTGTTCAGAGTGCTACTTACTAGACCGCTAGGTGCACATGAGCTTTTCTTTGGCGGGCTAATCGTCGTCAGTTACAATGGGACCCCTAACGCCCCTTAGATGAGTTTTAGGGGGGTCCATGTGTTTAGGAGCAAAAGGAATAGGAAGGTCGTCTTCATTATGATAAAGACAGAAGACGCTAATCAGTTAGGCTAAAAGAAGGTTAATGTCGAGTACAAGACAGAAGACTAGTACACCTAGGCATTCTACTAAGGCCTGTAGAATACATATAACATAGAGCCATTATACGACGAGTTCTCTCTACAGTTTAGACAGTGTCTATAGTGCGAGTTTAGCGACATTGTCGTAGGAGCCCGTAACAACTTGGCTACTTTGAATGGCATAATGAAGAAGCCGTTTATCGTCTAGTACTACGTGCAGAGGAACGAGATGCGCTAACAAGTGCATATGTGCATCTCGACACATGTTTCTAAGGCTATAGTAGGCTAGCGAGCAGGCGGGCGTAGAGACATAGTAGTGTTCTAAACGGGGGTCTAGCCGTGTTTCCTGAAGTCTAGCGAGCTAGCGGAGATAGTATTACTTATAGTTTACTTGTTTCTTAGCTCCTGTAAGACTAGCATGCTAGTAAGAGCTATAGTCCCTGCTAATTTGATACAGCAATAGCAGGTAGATATGATTCGACAGTAGCATATTTTAGTCGTAGTAGCTGCTTAGCTACTACTAACATAGCAGGCAGGTATGTATGTATTTACTAGAATTTAGATGACATTAATGCGGACCTCTGCAGTTTCGTGTACTCTAAGCAGTTCGTACTCTACATGACTATTATAGCTGCTTGGCTGCCTTAACTTTAGTTTCTAGCAGTTAAGAAGTATGAGGGAATGTTAGAGAGCGTGGAGGTCGAAGACAAGATTGTCGAATAGGTTGCGGACTAGATGCACCTCTAAGCGTATAAGGAAAGGCATAGGAGGATGTAGACGACTTACAAGCTACAGCTGTCGACTATAGAAGGCTTCGGAGACTGCCTATAGCGCAGAGATAGTAGCGTAGTAGCTAGTACAGTAAATGAGCTATGTAAGGAGGCAGTCTGAAGACAAGTTTCATTCTAACTACTGCATATTGCTAACACTCGGTAGTGATGCCTGTCGCTAGATTACACGGCTAGGAGTAGGGCTAAGTAGACATACATGTCAGAGGAGCGTACGAGTGTAAGTAAGTAGCGATCGAGTAGAAAGCCGTTAAATAAGCACGCCTACGAGTAGGCATGAGTAGGAAGGCTAACGAGCCCGTGAATTGAGTAGCTAGGAGTAGGGCCGAGTAGGCCGAGCTAGTAAGATACTACTAGTATACTACTAGCACCTACTTAGCTAACTCAGCTCTACTTAGTCTACTCTTTGTACTTCGTACTGCTTAGGGGTTAGGTTTTCGAGATGTAGCGTTAGTAACTCGGGGCCCTTGCCTCTATTAACGATGACTTCGAGACGCGGATGATCTGTAAGAAGGTTATCAAGCAATTCACCGTTCCCGCCGCTAAGGCTACGCCCTAACGCCGTACTAAGAGGCAGCCTGCCTCTAAGCCGGTCCTAAGGACTAAGCCGTAAGTTACTTACTCGAATCCTGTCGCGTGCGTATAGCTAACACATTATAGCGCCGCCGCTTACGCTGCCTTGACGCTACTATCTAAGAAGAAGAAGAAGGCTAGGGCTAAAATTAAGGTTAGCAACAAGGAAGCCGAACCTTCCCTGCTTGTAATCCGCACTTTGTCCGCTAAGACGCTAAGGTACAAGCCTCTAGGCTAGATCTTTAAGGATGAGGAGGATGACGACGTCTAGGATACCTTCGGTCCTAACATGATCCCTTCGCGCCATAGTGTCACTATACTAGTTGCGCCTAAGGGAGACACTAAGTCTAATGATGTAGTCGACACTTGTGTTAAGAAGCGTAAGATGATCTTAAGGGCTGAGCGCGACAGCCGCAAGCGCGCCTAAGTCTCTTCGCCTTCTGATGCTAAGGATGAGGTAGTTGTCGCGACTAGGCGCAGTGAGGATGTCGCTAGCTCTCTAGCTACTATAGGCTCCGAAGATAAGCTCCCTTGCAACCTACTAAAGAAGAAGATGCTAGCCTCTCTTCGTGGCATTACTACTCCTGTTACTCATGGTCGCTTCAGGGTGTTTAGTAGACCCCGTGCAGGTAGGTAGTCCCTAGTAGACCGCAACAAGAAAGACTCTTCTGCTTCGGGTTTAGTTAGGAAGCCCTTAACTAGTACTTGCTAAGCATTAGCTACGAAGCTAATCCGAGCATGTCTCTTGTTCTCCTTAGGTTTTTTCTAGGTGTGCCTTTAGGCATCAATGATGTATAAGTAGGGCGTTTGCTTCTCGTTGTTACTTCGCGTGTTATACGCTACATATACATATTAAGAATTCTGCTCCGAAACTCTCATCTTCCTACGAATTAACCTTCTTAAGCCCTACTTACGCCTCCTCTGCTCTTCGAATTCACGAATAGCTTCTAGAGCGTTCTTGTAGTCTTTAGCCGGAACCTATTATGTGTACTTAGGTAGGTATCCTTTCTACTTCACTAGATAGTACGTTATGCCTTTACGCCGCATACTGTCCTTAATACCCTTAACTTCCTACTCTTCGTTCTCTTCTACTACTAGCATCGGGTCCGTAGGCTCTTCGCCCTTGCGCTATACCTATGGTTCGAGTAGAGATACATAGAAGATGTCGTGCACATAATACGACGATAGTAACAATAGCTAGTACGCCTGCAAGCCTATCGCGTTATGTATCTAGAAGGGTCTAATGAACCTTGGCGTCATCTTCTTACTTAGAAGTTTCAGCTTGAGATTCTTCGTCAATAGTAACACCTTCGTACTAACCGCGTACTACATTAGTCTAGCACAGGCGTTATTATGTTTAATCTAGGATTCTGAGGCCTTTTTCTAGTGTTCTATTAGCACCGAATATACCTCGCGCATACGCCGCGCTAATTCCATGGCGGCTAGCACCCTCTCCTTAGAAGACTCGTCCTAAGGCGGTTCTAGGTGTATTTCTAGATTAAAGCTATAAAGAATCTGAAATAGCAACATGCGCATAGTAGCATACACGCTATTATTGACTGCAAATTCCGCTATAGGAATTGCGTCAGCCTAGGCATCCTGGTTCTTAGCGTAGTAGTACTAGAGGTACTACTTAAGAGTCTAGTTTATACGTTTAGTCTGACTATTAGTCTGTAGATAGAATGCTATACTTAGGTAGTACTTAACACGCGCCTTAAACACAAATTCTTGCTAGTATTCACTAGTAAAGACAGAACCTCGATCTAATAGGATACTTTAGGGGACACTAAAGCGCTATATAACTTTGTCGCAAAGTAGTCGCGCAAGCTTGCTACTTATGCACTTTTTCGTATATAGGATAAAGACATTCATCTTCGAGTATTAGTCGACTACTACAAGGACAGCATTAACTACATTGCCTCTCTACTTTGCTAGCGGCAAATTAGTAATAAAATCCATGGTCAAATCTTGCTATAGTCTCTCTAGTAGTAGGAGCGCCTAAGCATCGCTATAGGGGCGATAGCGCCGAGATTTGCTAATCTAGCACGTCTAGCAGGATTTGACATAGTCAGAGACATCCTGTTCTAGCGTCAGCTACTAGTATTTGCGTCTAAGAAGTGCGTTCGTCTTCTCTGCGCTAAAATGGCCCGCAAGTTCATTGTTATAATGAATACAGAGGAGCTGCGAACGGAGTATGTAGTTAGCAGGTACGTAGAGCCTATTGTCGAAGTACTACAAGTTGCCTGACTTAGTCTAGTACTTCGGACTGCCTACAGTGTCCTAGAGGGCTATACCCTTATTAACTAACTCCGGTTCTCGCTCTTGCAACTGCTAAATAAGTCTCGAGACTTCTTTAAAGGGTTCTTTAGACATCGCATGCTTACTACATGTAAGCTAGTTAACTACCGCACGGATCAAGCTAGACATAGTCGCTATAACCGCTAGGTAGGAGGGTTTGTTGCTAGCGGAGGCTATGAGGCCCTATTAGACCTACAGTCAACCTATAAGAGGAGCTAACGACAGATCGCTACCCTAAACTACAAGCTTCGTTTGCAGCGTAGGGAGAAGCTATTAGTCACCCTACTCCCTAGTGTTATAGTCTAGTCGTCGCGGAGGACTGTTAGCCGGATTCGTCTTTCTAGAAAAATGCTAGATAACGAAGTCAAAGCTAGCAAGGAAAGTCGCCTACCTTGCTTACTAACTACTTAGCTACTTTATGCCCATGAAGCCGCGAAGGTTGTTATAGTTAGTAAGCACCTTAATAGAGTACGCTACACCTTCGAGGTAGTGTTAGTACTCCTTAAAGCTGTCAATAATAGCTAAAAGCTCTTAGTCGTAAGTCTTGTAGTTAAGCTTAGCGCCCTACATCTTCCGCGACTAGAAGGCAATTAGGTACTATCGCGTACTACCTTCATGCGACTAGAGCTATGATATAATTACGGCTATTACAAATTTTGAAGCATTAGTCTCTATTCGGATCTTTGTAGCAGGGTCAAAGTACCGAAGTATAGGCGTAGTTTAAAAAGCTGCTTTAAGTTCAGAGAAAGCTTTGCTCTAAGCCTCCTCCTAAAGCACTATCCCTAGCTTTTTTCCTTGAATCGCGCCCTTTGCGAGGGCTATAAGGGGAGCCATAATCTTCGAGTAGGATCGTATGAATCTGCAATAGAAGTTAGTAAATCCTAGGAACACCTATACTTCTCGGAGGGTAGTTAGCTACAGCTACTCTGCGATTACAGACACCTTTTAGTCATCCATGATAATTCCTTCTATGGAGACGATGTATCCTAGAAACTTAATCCTATCCGTTAGGAATAAGCACTTCTTTAGGTTCGCATATAGAGCGAACTTGCGGAGCTATTCGATCGAGTACTATCCTTAGATGCCGAATATGCTCCTCCTTTAAGTTAGAGTAGACTAGTATATCGTCTAAATATACTACGTAGCAGGTGTTAACAAGGCTAGCTAGGGCCTAGTTAATATACGCTTAGAACGTCGCTAGTGCGTTAGTTAAGCTAAATGGCATTACTATATACTTAAAGTGTCTATACTACGTTTAGAACATAGTCTTCTACTTGTCACCCTTTCGGATTAGTATCTAGTAGTAGGCGTCCTTCAAGTCGATAGGCGAGAAGATGGCGGCGCGACTAAGGCGGTCAAGCGTCTCGCTAATAAGTAGTAGGGGGTAGCGGTTCTTCTAAGTTACCGCGTTAAGGCCCCTATAGTTAACGTATAGGCAGAGTGTGTTGTCCTTCTTCAGGACGATCATAACTAACGCTCTAGCCTCGCTGTCGCTTCGTCGGATCCACGAGTTCCTTTGCGCCTTGTAGAGGTAGTCTCGAAGTGTTTTAAGCTGCAATTCCGACATAGGGTACAGAGGTCGAAGCGGAGGATTATAACCCTCCTTAAGGTTAATCGCATGTTCCGCGTCTAGGGCCCGGGCATAGGCCGTAGCCTCTACGTCGAAAATATCGGCGTATTCCTCTAACTTAGGCGGAAGGGTAACGTCTTCCTTAACGTTCTGTATGCAGACTATATACATACATTAGACCTTCTTCATGTCCTTATAGAAGCTGTATGCGTCACGCATCCTTACTACAGGAACTTTGCCTATAGCGCCGTAGAACTAATTGTTAGTAGCTCTATTAACAACGACTCCCTGCTTGTAGCGCTAAGGGCGGCCGAGTAGGAGCTCCTTATCAGGAACGTCTTTAGTGTAGAAGACTTCGTTAGTCTCGCGCACCTCTCCTGAGGAGTCCGCGAGTTAGAGGCGCACGTTATACGCGCCTTAAGCCGCTACGCCTTTGCCTTAAAAGGACTTCATAGTAGGCAGCAGGGCTCCTAGGATCGGCTTTTAACCGAGCCGTACGATTACCCGCTAGGGTATCACGTTAACCTCCGCAAGGTCATCTAACATATAGTCTACTAGCTTAAGCGAGCTATTAACTTGGACTATACCGGATAGGCGCTAGGTAGGCCACGAGTCTACACTATTAGCGACAGACAGCTTAGATACCCGTAGTAGCTATTCGGTTGTCTCGGGCTTGTCCTTCTTTCGCCTCCTCTCTAGGGAGGTTTTAGATACCTTGCTTACCTTCTTCCTATCACTTCGTTTAGGACAGCAAGCTACCTAGTAGTCCCTTGCTCTACAGATGTAGCAGCTACTCGGAGGCTTCTCGCTACTATCTTTAGGCTTAGAGGGCTTGCTCCTCTAGAATGAACTACTGCGTTAGACATGACCCTTAGGGCGCTTGTAATAGCGGCCCTTTAGTAGGTCCTTAGGGCTTAAACGCTTATTATCCTTGCCGCCCGATTTTCCATTTCGCTACAAGGTAATCTCTATACGCGTCGCAAGGGACACGAGGTCTTGCCGAGTTGTTAGAAGTTCATGAAAAGTCATGATTATGTTCTAAAGATTGTCATCAAGTTTGACAAGTAGGTGCCGCACGCGTTACGTCTTAGTATAGGGTAGCATCTGTCTCTTAAGCGTAGCGAGGTAGGTAGTAAAGCTAGAGGTTGTTTGTCCCTTCCCCTGCTTAGCCTTCTCATACTCGACAGACACGGTAAGGGCATAGTTCCCTAGATCCTCGACCTAGTCGACACAGAACTAGCAAAAGTCCGCCTATGTATACATTCTGTCATAGACCTGTATAAGGTTATACTACTTATGCTAATTATTGCGAGGTTCCTTATCCTCTTCGAGCTACATTACACTAAAGGTAACTCGTTCGCCCTCTGTAGAATATCCGCGTAGGTTAAGCATAAAAACTGCCTTACATACCTACAAGAAAGTTCGAGCCTCCTTTAAGGTGTCTCCCTTAAACGGCTTCGGGTTACATGCGTTACGACTGCCTCCTAGTTAGCCTATTATGGCCCCGAATTCAGGCACTAGATTCGCAGGCATACGCGGAGAGTCTGCGCCTACTAGTACGTTGTCTTTACGGGTCCCTAGCGTGAAATCTCGCTAGATTTCTTCGTCCGCTAGTTCATTAGTACCGCTTATAGCGATGTCTTCGTCGTCCTCGCTGTTGTCGCTACTAGAAGGGGTGCGGCTCTAGCTCTAGTTCGTAAGGCAGTTCGCGACCTAATTGACAATCATGGCTACAAGGGCTAGGTCGATAGTTAGGGTTAGCTGCAGTCCCTGTGTAGGGGGTCTATTACCTTGTCTACTATGTAATTAGCCTCTAGCAGAACCGTCGCTTAATATAGTGTTGCTCGCAGGGGGTGCTTCTACGGGCTAGTTACTTAGGCTAGCTTCGCTATCGCAGGCGCTTAGGATAGCACTTACTACGCGTTAGTTGCGAGTTCATAGTACTCTAGACATATTATAGTATTCTCTGCTAGACTGCAAAGCAGGAGGGAGAAAGCAGAACTAATATAGATATATATGCTATATAATATGAAAATATCTCGTAGTGTGACAGATTAATCCGACCTTTTAATAGGTACAAGATAGCGCTACTTTCTGCTTATTGCAGAGGTAGCGCTAGAGGTACTTATAACCCCTGACGCCCCTTAATTAGGGAAAGCATGTCCGAGCCTATCCCCGCAGGGGTATCGTAGGGTTAGTAACGTAGGGGTATCCTACGTCAAACATTAATCCTACTTAGACGACATATAAGCTAACGTATGTACGAAGGACCCCCTTACTATGTGTAGTAGGGTTACTACATGCTAAGGGCGGACATTAGAACCTATGCGGCTCTAATAGCCCCCTAGTATTAACCGTATCACGATGTTAATGCTAGTCTGCTAGAAGATCGTAGCGTACTACGCTATCGTCTTATTAGGAAGGTATTCGTCGATATCTGACATGCATTAACAGGGGCATCTTTAAATAGTGTGATTGCTACTATGACTCCTACTACTACTAAGCGCTACAAGGAGGGGCTTTGTGCATAGAGGTATATATAAGGGGAAATCTAAGGAGCTCTATAGCTCCTTAGCGTAGCAATTAACTCTGTAAGTGTACTGCTATTAGACTTACTAAATCCTGTCGATAAAATATACTGCTTAAGCGCTAGTAGCTAAGGACTATCATGATTAACTTGTATACTACTCTGCTAGCTAGGCATGGTCTTGTAGCTCTCTAGATAGCCATATAGACGCTTAGGAACACCTGACACATAGTGTAGACAATGTGGCTATGATCGAATGTTGTGATTCTTCTACAAGATGACAAATTCGGTAGCTGCCGTCCGGATGATAGGCATGTAGACCGCTAGGAAGGCAATCTTGTTAGATAGTCGCCTCTCGCTATATCGCTTAGTGTCTTTAAGCTTCTAAAACTAATCTCTCTAGTAATTAAGCTTAGTTTTTAAGAGCTGTCCCTACTATCCCTTAATACGCTAGTTTATCTTGCTAGTACTATACTAGTAACAATCGGTGAATCGCAGTGATACGGTTAATACTAGGGGGCTATTAGAGCCGCATAGATTCCGATGTCTGCCCTTAGCATGCAGTAACCCTACTACACATAGCAAGGGGGTCCTTCGTACATACGTTAGCTTGTATGTCGTCTAAGTAGGATCAATGTTTGACGTAGGATGCCCCTACGTCGCTGACCCTACGATACCTCTACGGGGATAGGCTTAGACATGCTTTCCCTAATTAAGAGGCGTCAGGGGTTATAAGCACCTCTAGCGCTACCTCTGCAATAAGCAGAAAGTAGCGCTATCTTGTACCTATTAAAAGGTCGGATTACTCTGTTACACTGCGAGATATTTTCATATCATATAGCATATATATCTATATCACGTAGCTTAGTCGCTAGTAGCGGCTACGGCCTAAAGACTAGCTGTTTAGCTTGCTAGCGATGCCAGACGTCTGGCTATTAAGGGTAATTGTCTTGTGATTCTTCATTAATATCGTCTTCTAAGACCTTGCTATTAGCATACTCATTAAAGGGTGTTAGCTACTATTAGCCCGCTACTGCTACTACTCTTGCTGTTTGTTATGCGTCCTGCTAAGCGCCAAGCTCTTTTGCGTCAAGAAGCCGGCCTTCATTCACATTACTACGAGCTTCCTGTGATAGCCAAAAATGAGCATTAGTAACGTCTAGCGTTTCAAGACCCCTGTTACTCCGTAGGATCTGTAGCATGACTCTATGCTCCCTTACACATGCGATGTATTATGTAAGGACGCTTAGCTTTATGCGTCTAACAATACTAACATATATCTAGATGATATTGCAAGACCATATGTCAATAGTAGCGTAAATGCTAATTCTAAACATCTCTATCTTGTAATAGGCGTTAATTAACTAGCCCTAATTTAGTCTAGGTACTCGAAGGATGCCACGCTTAACTCTTAATAGACGGCTGCGCTCTTGAAACCCCCGGGGGTTAATAGACCAAGCGGCCCTGAAAAGGCGATCTCTGTAATAGATTTAGTCTATAATTACGCTATGATTACACTTCAAGGGCGGCTCTTACCTGCTAACTAACCTGTAAAGACGTCGAATGTAGGATAATAAGACTAGTGTAGGCTAGCCAAAGTACAGACTATAGGTCTATAGTAGGACTACTCGAATCGATAGAGAAGGAAGTAGGATTAGTTAGGGGGATTGAGGAGTCCCCTTACTATGCCTATGCTAGGCGAGCCCTAATAGGGACGACCCTGGCCGGATCACGCCATGCTAGGCTAGTCGGGGCTAGCTCTAATAGGGACGACCCCGGCCGGATCACGCTATGCTAGGCTAGTCAGGGCTAGTGAGTTAGCAGGTAGATTCTATAGGGATATGCGGAGGTAGTCCTGACATTGCCCCCCCCTCCCCTAGGTTTTATCCTCAAAACCCGCATGATGGTGTTAAAATACACAACTAATATAGGTAGAAGGTAGTAGAAAGGTATAGAACTTAGCAGTAGTGACTAGTCCTAAAGGGGAAGTCGCTAGTAATGAGTCATACTAATGATATTAAAAGAACTCGAAGTTTAATTCTGAACCTTCTAACCTACATCTACCTCTAATCAGTAAGTGAAGTGCGAAATCTATAGGCTAGCAAGAATAGGACAGGTTAGTCTAATCTGGTCTATTTTGTAGCAGTTTAGGCATTTTAGGTGCTAATAGTAGCATGTAGTCCCGGAGTCCCGCAAACTAACTGTAAACAAATCTGTCTAGCCTAAACTAGTCTAATACAATGGCGAATAGGAAGAGATTAGCCGCCGAGGTTGTGCGCGAGGAGTACAACCACGATCTAGAGACTACTTCCTCGTTCCTAGCTAATCCGTGCTATAGCTGCTACGAGGACCCTAACCTGGCTAACATTAAGAAGCTCTGCCCTATTATGAACAAGCCTGTCCCTGCTAGCATCACCCCTAACTACGGCAACTGCCTAAGTAGCAAGGACTGCTTCTAGGTAGGTTAATCTAGTCTATTCTAGTCTAGTTTAGTGTACTATAGCTGACTCTAATAGCTCCTAGCCTCGAAGGAGGACGAGTAGAAGGGTGTGTACTACGAGATCGAAGCCTTGGCTAATAATGCCAGCGATGACGAGAAGGAGGCCATTGTGCGCTACATTAGGAAGATCGCGGGCACTACAATTCTGTGAGTGCTAGACTAGGGCACTCTGCCCTAGAATGGAGCTAACTAGATTGTAGGGAGCTAGGTAACACCTAACGTAGCGGGCGGTTGTCAGTCAGACTGCATAGCTCTCTTCAAGTCTACGTTCAAGCAGGATACGAAGGAGGCTATCTACATAGCGGGCTAGTCCTCTTCGATCTTGGCCTAGTGCGACTTCATCTCTATATGGAGCTAGCTTAGAGACATCGTGCCTTGCTACAGCTTCTTCAAGGTGTCGAAGGCTACTTGTTGCCTCTCGGCTAGCCGGCCTATAGATTTAAGCATGACATCCTTTATAGTAGCCTAGTCTAGGCCCTATAGGTTGTTGTCAGGGTATAGGGTAGCGCTCTCGCGGATCTGACGCTCTAACTAGACCTAGATGTCCTAGTATTCGTTTTAGTCGCTACCTATGTAGCTAGCGGCTATATCGACCTTCTAGTACTCCTAGTCCTAGAGACCTAGGTGCCGTCAGAACTCACGCTCTATAGAACGGACCTATTCGTTATAACAAGCCCTTGTACGCCTATCGAAGACCTTAGGTTTAGCATACTTAGGCCCTCCCTGCCTAGGCGGGCTATACTAGTCCGAACTAGACAGTTCCGCCTGCAACTAGCAGAGCTCTTGTTCTGCTCGGGCTAGTTTAAGCTTCTGCTCTATAATTCGGAGCCTAGCTTTGTCCTCTTAAAGCTTCGCTCCTAATCTAGATCCCTCTAGTTCGCGATCTACTATCGCTGTTAGCTCTACTCGCTAGAAAGGGTTAAACGGCCCCTACTGTCTTTAGGCTTAAGCTAGTGCTTAAGACCTACGCCCTAAGCGCTGTCATCTAGCCTAGGAGGGTCCGGTTAGCTACTAGCTACGCTATTTTCGCTAGGTAGTGTAGAGCCTATGCTCCCTCGCTTACTACTAGCGCTAGCAGCACTACTTCTTATAGTCGTCATTACTATACAATGCCTGTTATGCTTAGTAGGATCGATTTACGTGTAGAATAATAAGACTAGTATAGACTAGCTAAAGTATAGACTATAGGTCTATAGTAGGACTATTCGAATTAATTGATATAGATATATATGCTATATAATATGAAAATATCTCGTAGTGTAACAGAGTAATCCGACCTTTTAATAGGTACAAGATAGCGCTGCTTTCTGCTTATCGCAGAGGTAGCGCTAGAGGTACTTATAGCCCCTGACGCCTGTCATGAGTGTCAGGAGTGCTATGAGTCACGAGTACCGTGGCCTAAGTCATAGCTGTCATGAGTACTATAAGTCACAGTGTTATAAGTCATAGTACTATGAGTCATAACGCAGGCATAGAAGAGAGGGGTCTGTCACGTGAGGACAGACACCTAGATCTGTAGGGTTAGTCTACAGATCTATAGGCCTACATAGGAGAAAGGATCTGTCACGTAAGAACAGACCCTAGGATCTATAGGGTTAGTCTACAGATCTATAGACATAGGTCTAACAGGTCTGTTAACAGATCCGATAGAGCTGCCCTGTCTCTCTAGTATATAGGGATGTCTTCAGGACAGGTAGTTAGGAGCTTCGTGCTTAATTTAATCTTCTCCTCTAGGGGGGATAGTTAGTTACAAGGTTAATTGCCTTTGTCAATATTCTTCACTACTCTGCGAGTCTAATACCTGATCCCCTTCCTGCTATTAGCACCTACCCTTCTAACACTTTAAGTACTACTCCTAAGGAAGTATTAGGGGACTCGTTAAGCGCTTAACATACGCCTATGTTAAGTAGTTCCTTAGCTGTCAGCTCGACCTCTAGCAACGATAGTCAACTAACACCACGAGAACAAGTTACTGCTATACCTTAAATTACTTAGTAGCTCGAATCTATTCACCTTAGCGAGATGGCTCTAGCATCTGTCGCAGGTTCGACTACCGGAAACGGACATGGCAACAACGGCTTTAAGATAGGAAGCCCTACAGAGTTCATAGGACAACGATCTTAAGTCGAGATGTTTATCCTATAATGCTAGTTAGCATTTAACATGGATACAGAATAGTTTACGACACATCATAAGTAAATAATGTACATTGTCTCTTACCTAAAGGGACTAGCGTTCGAGTTTATCTAGCCTCATCTAACAGATTATCTGGATCACATCGGCAGCGTCGAAGCTAGGAAGACAACAACTTAGGAGATTCTTAACTTAGACAAGTCCTTGTTTAAGGCGTTACGCAAAGCCTTTAGGCTTAGTAACGAACAACAGGAGGCCGAGAGAGCTCTCCTAGGAATCTAGCAGAAGGGTTCTGCTATTAAGTACTATGCGGACTTTTAGACCCTCTCTGCCTAAGTCGACTAGAATGATAATGCCTTGGCCGCTTAGTTCTATTAGGGACTAAAGGAAACGGTTAAAGACGAAATTGCCTAGGGAGATTAGCTAACGACATTCAAGGAAATGAGCGATCTCGCGATTAGAATCGATAATCGTAACTAGGAACGACAGCAGGAACGACAGCATGTAAATCGCAGGCTAGCGTAGGCTAACCATAAGGTCTAACGATTAGCACTAAAATGGCAAAGCGATTACTATAGTCTCTAACTAATGGAGTTAGATGCGACTAAGGGACGCCTAAAGAGCGGACTCCGAGGAAAGCCACGGAATAGCTCTCCTACCTAGAATGGTCTCAAGAAGCTATTAGACAAGAGTAACCTCGAGTGCTATAACTATGGAAAGAAAGGACACTTTGCCTGCGAGTATTTCACTAAGAAACAGCGACAGGACCTACAACGGACAGAACAGGCTTACGCGACAACATCGGCACCTAATCAAAAGGCTGCCGCTACTCGAGAACTAGACTATGCCTCACTTACTTAGACTATGTGCTACAACGACGATTGTCGAATTCACATGAGTAATAGAGATGGTTCTAGATAGTACCCTAGCTGTAACAAGGCGTAGTCAATCTACGCGCTAAGGGGTACACCTTCTAGTGTAATAGTCCTAAGGTAACAGGAGCTAGAAGAAGAAGAAGGTTCGGACGACAACTATGAGCTTGTCGAAGCCGTCATTCCTAATTCTGAGAGAGACGAGAGCATAGAGAGATAGGCTATGCCGCCGCATGACATCAGACTCGATATTATCCGAATCATACAGAACTAGTAGGCTTAGGCTTACCTATGGATTAATGGAGTATAACACGTTAACTAGCTTAAGTATGACGAACTAGCCGACCGCATGCGACGACACCTGAGGAGGTTACTAGTAGTAGCTTATCCTTACTCGCATCAGAAGATTGTCTAAGAAATTGTATTGTTTAGGGTAGAGTTTAAGCCCTAAGGAGGCTACCTTACCTACGAAGGTATCTAGGTTCCACGAGCGCTACGGCTCTAGGTTAGCTACTTGAAGATAGAGTACGCAAGAAACGCGTAGGAACAACGAGGCTAAGAGCGAGTACAACCTTTTAGGCCGGTTAGCGGTAACGCTCAGAGAAGAGTAAGCCGAGACTGCACAATCCCCGAACTAGTCCGTGAAGACAGTTATTCAGGAAACGACGAGGTCCGCTAGAATTAGACCTACGGACAGACTAGACAGGGCTGCAACGATGTGCCGCAGTTAGCGCCAGATACGCGGACAACCTCAGAGTATAGGTACACATTAACGAGACGCTAGCCCGGGCCTTAATAGATTCAGGATACACTAGAATCTTCATGACGCCTAAGTTCGCCAGGACAGCTAGAATAAGGCTACAGGCGAAGACGAATGCTTTCTCGCTACAAGCAATTAATAGAAAGCCGGTCATGTACAACTAAGGAATAGTTGACAAGGAGACTAAGATGATGCCTCTACGGATAGGACGCTACTAAGAGATGATCTAGTTCGACATCACGGAGTCGCCTGGCTTAGATGTAGTGCTAGGGTTACTATAGCTAAGAAACGCTAACCCCTACCTCGACTAGAAGAACGAGAGGATCTAGTTCCCAGAACTCTTAAGATCGATACCTCTACCTGTAGTGCACGACGTACTAGGCAAGATCGAAATATGTGCTATGACTTTAAGCGAGATAGTCGCTACTATCAAGGATCCCGAACAGGAAGTGCATGTCCTATAGGTCAAGGCAACGTAATCTGAAGTCAAAGTCAAGTTCATAGTTCCCGATGAATATATACCCTTTTTGAGGAAGAACCCGACTAAGAGTCTCTGCCAGAACACTAGGAGTAGGACTACAGGATACCCTTACTCCTAGGCAGGATGCCGACGAAGCAACTAGTTTACCTATTATTAGCGGCGAAGCTAGAGATTCTCCGGAAATACCTAGAAGACAACCTCCGGAAGGGCTTTATCCGCGAGTCATAGTCACTAGCAGGGTATCTAATCCTGTTTGTCCCTAAGGGGGAAGACAACTAGCGACTTTACGTAGATTATCGTGGATTAAACGACATTATAATAAAGAACAGTTATCCGCTTCCTTTGCTCTTAGAGTTACAGGATCGCCTACAAGGAGCAGTATAGTTCTTGAAGTTCGACATACTAGGAGCGTATAACCGAATTCGAATTAAGGAAGGCGAAGAATAGAAGACTACATTCCGAACTAGTTTCAGACACTACAAGTATATAGTTATGCTATTTAGGTTAACAAACACCCTAGCCATATAGCAGGCATTTATTAACAACGTGCTATGAGAGTACCTTAATATCTTCGTGGTTATATACTTAGATGACATCCTCGTCTACTTACGAATAATCGAAGAACATAGGACTTACGTACGTAAGGTACTTCAGAAACTCTAGGATTACAGGCTAAAGGTTAAGCCGCAGAAGAGCGAGTTTCATAAGCAAGAAGTCTAATTCCTCGGCTACGTAGTAGCCTAGAACGGAATGAAGATAGACACTAAGAAGGTTAAAGTCGTAAAAGAGTAGCCTACGCTAACTAATGTTAAGGAAGTATAGTCCTTCCTTAGGTTTGCTAACTTCTACTAAAGATTCATTGCAAACTATTCGAAGATTACGGCACTACTTACAACCCTTACTATGAAGGATACACTATTCGTATAGGACGACGCCTAACAGAATGCCTTCAAGGAACTTAAGCAACGATTTACAGATTAGCCGATCTTGCTTGTATTCGACCTAGATAAGCCTATCATAGTCGAAACAGATGCCTCCGACGTAGTACTTAGGGCATGCTTAAGTTAACTAGGACTAAGTAGACAACTACAGCTAGTCGCCTATTACTCGAGGAAGCTGTCTAGACCTGAACTTCGTTACGACGTCTACAACAAAGAACTTCTAGCTATAGTAGACGCCTACAAGGCGTAGCGAGTCTACTTAGAAGGTTCTAAGCACTAGGTTACAGTCTACACTAACTATGAGAACTTGCGATACTTTACTATGACGAAGGAGTTAAACTAACGACAAGTCTGATAGAGTAAGGAACTCTCTAGCTTTAACTGTAAGATCGTCTATCGCAAGGGATCCGAGAACGCACGCGCTAATGCACTTAGTCGCCAGACTGACTACATGAAGGGCGTGAAACAGGAGAAACATGCTGTTCTCTAGGAAAATAGCGATGGCACGCTTAGAGTTAACCGACTCGTGGCTATAGCTATTATATAGACTAGCGAATTCTAGGACGACCTAAGGAACGCACTAGTCTACGACCTAACTGCACTTGCTGTCCGCAACGACATTAATAGACAGGAGGACTAGGAAGACAAAGACGGAGTGCTTCTCTTCTAAGGGTTAGTATACGTGCTAACATCCTTACGTTCGGAGCTACTACGCCTCAAATATAACGTACCTTAGGCAGGACACCTAGGAGTGTCTAAAATGAAGCAAATTCTCTGACAAGAATATTACTTCCCTAGGATAGGCAGAGTAATCGAGGACTATGTCTGTCGATATGTAACTTGCTAATAGAGTAAGCACGACTATCACAAACTGTATAGGTTACTACGACCGCTAAAGGTACCCTAACGGCTATAGGAATCGCTCGCTATAGACTTCATCGTTAAACTACCCTAGTCGAGAGAACCTACTACGAATGAGTTCTTCGATAGAATCATGGTAGTAGTCGACCGATTCACTAAGTTTAGGAAGTTTATCCTATACCGCGAAGACTTTAAGACCGAAGATATCGCACATGTCTTCATCAAATAGGTAGTAGCATTACATAGTATGCTACGAGACCTAGTAACAGATCGAGGATCCGTGTTTACCTCTAACTTCTAGAAGGCCCTAATAAGACAATTCCAGGTCAAACATTAACTAAGTACTTCCTTCTACCCTTAGACAGATAGACAGACAGAACGTCTAAATCAGACGTTAGAATAGTACCTTCGATCCTATGTGAATAGGGACTAGAACAACTAGGTAGAGTTGTTGCTAATAGCGCAGCTCGCGTATAATAGTACGCTAGCAGAGTCGACAGGACTCTCGCTATTTCAGATGGCGTACGGATTAGCCATAGAAGACTTTCCGGACGTCTTAACTAGTAATCTAAACCTAGTAGCACTTAGGCAAGTAGAACACCTACGCTGACTACAAATAGAAGCACGACTTGACCTGTAGTTCTATTAGCAGAACATGGCATAGTACGCGAATCGTAAGAGAATTAAGGGACTAATTCTAAAGGAGGGGGACAAGGTGTATCTCCTCTACTGTTATGTCAAATCAGACAAGCTAAGTAAAACACTAGACGCTGTAAAACTAGGACTATTCCGGATTAAGGCTAAGAAAGGACTAGTTAATTTTAAGTTATAGCTACCTAAGCAGATAAGAATACACCCTGTGTTCTATGTCTCTCTGCTAGAATAAGCAGCGCTAGACGCCGCATTGCAAACGGAACCCTTACTACTTAACCCTAAGGTCGAAGAACTAGAGTACACTGTCGAGAAGATCGTCGACACTCGCTAGAAGGACAGACAGCGAGAATACTTGGTAAAATGGGAAGGATACAGGAGTACCGAAAATACCTAGGAACCCCTTAAACACCTACGAAACTGTTAGCAGAAGGTACAGAGCTTTAAGTGGAAAACAAACCTAGGAAGAAGGTTATAAGCCACGACTAGGCTCCTGCAGGACGCTATCAATAGGCTTGGCTACTACGCTATCTAGGAAACCCTAATACGACGCGTTAGCGAAACCTTCTATTACACTCTATGTCGTCAGACTAAGAGCAAGACTAGTCGAGGGATCTAGGTTAAGGAGAAACCTAGTCTGCTAAAGAGCCTGCTCTTTAGCCTCGTCCTCCCTAATCTCACGCTCCTTAAGAGCGCGACTATCCTCGACTTCATGGTCAACTGCGTCTAACTATTTCCGAAGACGCATCTCCTTTACATGCGCCTCTATTATCTTCTACGGAACCTCGGCTAGGGCCGCCTTCGTATAATCGAGATCAGTAATTAGTCTTTTCTACTAATTACCTAACTTCTTCTATTCGACCTCTGTCACCTTTGCGTCGTAACTTCGACAGTTACTAAAGTAACACTATAAACATTTCCCTAAGGAAATGTGTACTCGACAAACGAGCTTTAACTCTTAACACTAAGTATAGGACTTCATGCTGTCGTGGCCCTAACGATAGATTCGATTTGCGCAGCATTTACGTTTCTGCGTTAAAGGGGCGTTAGTGTCTAGAATAACACAAGGTAGTAATGTAGAAAGAGAAGACATTACTACGCACAGGAAAGGACAAGAGAAACCCCGCACTAATAAGGTAGCTTAGGGACGAGCTAGGCTAAGAGGGGGATAGTGTCATGAGTATTAGGAGTGCTATAAGTCATGAGCACTATAGCCTAAGTCGTAGCTGTCATGAGTACTATGAGTTATAGTGTTGTAAGTCATAGTACTATAAGTCATAACGCAGGCATAGAAGAGAGGGTCTGTCACATAAGGACAGACACCTAGATCTATAGGGTTAGTCTACAGATCTATAGGCCTACATAGGAGAAGGGATCTGTCATATAAGAACAGACCCTAGGATCTGTAGGGTTAGTCTATAGATCTATAGACATAGGTCTAACAGGTCTGTTAACAGATCTAATAGAGCTACCCTGTCTCTCTAGTATATAGGGATGGCTTCAGGATAGGTAGTTAGGAGCTTTGTGCTTAATTTAATCTTCTCCTCTAGGGGGGATAGTTAGTTACAAGGTTAATTGCCTTTGTTAATATTCTTCACTACTCTGCAAGTCTAACACCTGATCCCCTTCCTGCTATTAGCACCTACCCTTCTGACATCAGGGCTTGAACGCTTATTATCCTTGCCGCCCGATTTCCTATTTCGCTTCAAGGTAATCTCTATACGTGTCGCAAGGGACATAAGGTCTTACCGAGTTGTCGGAAGTTCATGAAAAGTCATGATTATGTTCTGAAGATTGTCATCAAGTTTGACGAGTAGGTACTGCACGCGTTACGTCTTAGTATAGGGTAGCATCTGTCCCTTGAGTATAGCGAGGTAGGTAGCGAAGCTAGAGGTTATTTGTCCCTTCCCCTGCTTAGCCTTCTCATACTCGACAGACATAGTAAGGGCACAGTTCCCTAGATCCTCGACCTAGTCGACATAGAACTAGCAAAAGTCCGCCTACATATACGTTCTGTCATAGACCTGCATAAGGTTATACTGCTTATGCTAATTGTTACGAGGTTCCTTATCCTCTTTGAGCTACATCACACTAAAGGCGACTTGTTCGCCCTCTGTAGAATATCCGCGTAGGTTAAGCACGAAAATTGCCTTACATGCCTACAAGAAAGTTCGAGCCTCCTTTAAGGTGTCTCCCTTAAACAGCTTCAGGTTACATGCGTTACGACTGCCTCCTAGTTAGCCTACTATGGCCCTGAATTTAGGCACTAGATTTGCAGGCACATGCGGAGAGTCTACGCCTGCTAGGGAGTTACCTTCATAGGTCCCTAGCGTGAAATCCTGCTAGATTTCTTCATCTGCTAGTTTATTAGTACTACTTATAGCAACGTCCTTGTCGTCCTCGCTGTTGTCGCTACTAGAAGGGATGCGGCTCTAGCTCTAGTTTGCAAGGTAGTTCGCGACCTAATTAACAATTATAGCTACAAGGGCTAGGTCGATAGTCAGGGTTAGCTATAGTCCCTATATAGGGGGTCTATTACCTTGTCTACTACGTAATTAGCCTCTAGCAGAACTGTCGCTTGATATAGTGTCACTCGCAGGGGGTGCTTCTACGGGCTAGTTACTTAGGCTAGCTTCGCTATTGTAGGCACTTAGGATAGCGCTCGCTACATGTTAGTTACGAGTTCGTAGTACTCTAGACATATCGTAGTATTCTCTGCTAGACTGCAAAGCAGGGGGGAGAAAGCAGAACTAATATAGATATATATGCTATATAATATGAAAATATCTTGTAGTATGACAGAGTAATCCGACCTTTTAATAGGTATAAGACAGCACTACTTTCTGCTTATCAGAGGTAGCGCTAGAGGTGCTTATAGCCCCTAATGCCCCTTAATTAGGGAAAGCATGTCTAAGCCTATCCCTGTAGGGGTATCGTAGAGTTAGCGACATAGAGGCATCCTACGTCAACTATTAATCCTACTTAGACGACATATAAGCTAACGTATGTACAAAGGACCCCCTTACTATGTGTAGCAGGGTTACTACATGCTAAGGGCAGACATTAGAACCTATGCAGCTCTAATGGCCCCCTAGTATCAACCGTATCATTAATAGAGAAGGAAGTAGGATTAGTTAGGGGGATTAGGGAGTCCCCTTACTATGCCTAGGCTAGGCGAGCCCTAATAGGGACAACCCTAGCTAGATCATGGCATGCTAGGCTAGTCGGGGCTAGCCCTAATAGGGACGACCCTAGCTAGATCACGCCATGCTAGGCTAGTTAGGGCTAGTAAGTTAGTAGGTAGATTCTATAGGGATGTGTAGAGGTAGTCCTAACATTAAAAGTGTACATATAGGTTCTCTCTGCTATAATGTAAAGTATTACCTTTATTGTACTCACTATATAGTAGTAGTATAAGTTACTCTTTCTCTGCTTTACCTTCTTTATAGTTAACAAGCCTCTTCTTTAAAGTAAGAGTAAGACGCTACTACTATAATGTCCTAGGGCTTATATCATATCTATTAGCGACTAGTATGTTAAGCATCTCCTTATTAGTAGACTGCCATGATTGATATTAATGCTTAATAAGGTAGTCTACCTTTACTCTGTTATTACCTTTTAGATAGGAGGCATATATGCGGATTCCCTATCTATTAAGCTGCTTCATGAGTACGCTGCGACTAATAATCGTCTGCTCTTCTTGCATTATCATCTCGAGAATCTTAACATAGCAGACGCTAGTAGCTCTAGCGTTAGTAACATACACTTGCTAGTATGTCTAGTCAATTGTTTGAGCAGGCATGGTAAAATCAAGGCTGATTTTGACATGATTAGAGCAGTATTGATATAGATATCGCAATATAATAGCGCCAATATGGTGTTTTGACTCGAAGTCGAAAAACCAAGACGCCCCCATGTTTACTAATTTGCACATATAGACCGCCGTGTAGGGCAAAGACGCCTGCGCTAGGAAGCCCGTGGTGGGCTTCACATGTGGCCGGCGAATGGGACCTAGACATCGCAATCTATCTGATGCATGCCACTTCCATGCCTCTCATTCTGCCGCCTCTTTCGCTTCCCACATCAGCCTCCCTCAAGACCAAGACTCAGAGCTTCTACTGTCCTGAACCGTCTGACCACTCCTGCACCTGGCTCTACACCTACGACTTCACGAGAGCGCTTGGCTGTCTTAAGCAAGACGGTCTTGTACCATGAAAAGATATCTAGGCTGCTAATATGTGTAACTCTCCCCCTCAATATGTGCTCGCCCTCTCCTGCCTCGGGCATACACGACCTTCTTCATAAACCTCCACACTTGCACTCTACTCAGCCTCGCTCTCATGCTCCTGACCAGCACGACCACAGCGCAAATAGAGACACGCCATGCGCAGCTTGCTGTAACGAAGTCCAAGTGTCTCGCGTCACAATCTATGTCACGCCCAGGAAGTCCTGTCCTACCTCCGACCGCGAAGACTTCTGGTTGAAATCAGCGCAGTAGCGGTCCCGGATGCTTCGTCTTCACGTCCGCAGTCTACGATAAGAGAGCGGTTCTCACAAATCATCGCTTTGCTACTATCCCATTATCGGTCTTCAGTACTGACCCGCAACTCATCCCTGTACAAGAAAGACTCCACTGCCGCAAGTGTAGCATGGTCAAATCGTATCTCCCGGAGATTTACTGTAGTGGTGACGAATCATTAGTCCCAGTACCATACCAAACCTCGAAGCTCCGGCTCGAGCCCGGGATTCTCGGCTTCTATTGTGTCTTTTAGCTGCGGTGGCGATTGGCTGGTAGGTGTGCAGGCGGTTCCGAAGGATTGGTTTGGATTTGAGTCGAAGTAGCATTGGAGCGGATCGTGGGGAGACATTGTCAAGATGTCCAACACGGCTTGAGAGTGACCATTCAACTCTTGATTCTTGAACGCCGATCGGGGATCTCGATAGTTCCTGGGAAAGGCTGACATCAGCTTAAGTCATATTGGCTGGACCAACAGCATGTTGCCGAGACCGACAGAGGTGGTCCGACCTTGCGCCGTCGGACACCATGTGCGTGAAGGGTCCGTTGTTTCTCCAAGCGCCCTCACATCTTTATCGCCCATGTACGCCGCGAGACAGAACCAAATAGCGCCGAGTCATCGAGCCCCGCGCACCAAGGTCATGCTATTGGCGAAATGACATACTCCTTCCACCGCCTCAAGACCTCATTCCAAAATCCCATGCCATCTATTTCCCGGGCCGATCCCCGATGCCCCTTGGATTACTATGAAGCGCACCTACAATACCCTACCAGCGCCTCCGCCCCGATAACTACACCTTCCTTCCTGCCCTTCCAGCTTTCTTCAACACAACCGCTTCAGCGTCATAGCAAAATTTCTCAGAGGAATGCATAGCCAGCTCCAGTGAGGCCACAGCAGTATAGTCAATGTCTGGAAATTTGCGATGGCCTCTGGCAAGTCTCATCCAAGAGACGCAAGGACACGAGACGAACGGGAATGGACCAGTAGCAGTGGTGGTGGAACCTTCCATTAGTCGGGAGCACGTTTTGGAGAAGCTGTCGCTCGTATGGCGGCGGGGACAGCCTTGCTGGGAGGTGGGGAGCAGGGAAAAGGGAGGCTCGGCATGGAAGTCGGAACGGCGGAGGGAGTCTCAGCGGCAGACGACTTCGTCCAGGCGCGTCGACACCTTGCATGAGCTTCGGGCCGGCCAGCGATGTCGCCCTGAGAGATTCCATGGCACGCATGACATGCGGACTGAGGCATCCCAGCCAGCAGAGCTGCATCTCCCTTCTCATCCCCACCAAGTCTTTCGGCAGCACACCAACCCCCTCATTACTACGCCCCTTGTTTCTCCTCCTTCGCATCCTTCACAGCCTTTACTTCCTCCTCAAACACCTCCTCCACCCTCAGCACCCCAGGAAAGCGTTCTCGAAGCCTTTCGGCAAGATACCGGATCCCCCACTCCTCGCAGACCCGATGACCGACACAAATGACCTTCACACCCTTCTCCCTCGCAAACTTCAATCCAGGCTCCCTCACCGCGCCAGTGAGATACAGCAACTTCCTCCCGTCTTCGGAGGAAGAAAGGAGACCGAGCTGGACCGCGAGATCAAGAGCTCGCGTGACCTCCTCAGGATGGAAAGCATTCATGATCGCGATGGAAGCAATGAAATCCTCTTCCCCAGATCCTGGCCCCGAAGTCAGAGACACCCCACCGTCCCCTCCCTCCTCCTCCTCTCCACCACAAACATCACTTTCAAACCCAAAAACACCCTCGCACTGCCCCACAAACTCCCCCAAAACCCTTTTCCGCAGCACCTCCCTCTCCACTATCCCCTCCATAAATCCCCCAACAACACCTATCTTCCTCCCCTCATCCCCCTATACCCGCTCACCACCCCCGACCTCTCCTCACCCCCATCTACATCCACCCCCAGCCTCCCCGCCAGCGCAAAATTCGCCCCCACAGTCAACGCCTCATCAAAACCTCCATGACACGCCACCACCGTGACCCCCCTCGGCACTCTCCTCCGATCCAAACTCCACGGCCGATGCAAAAACCCCACCTTCGCTCCGGAAGCCAGCAGTGCGCGGTAAAACCCCTCTGTCGGCGTGATCGACAGAACCACAGCCTCCACAGCCTCCACGTCCCCCTCCGTAGCGCGGCAAGATCCGGCAAAGGGCCGGTGGTAGATGAAAGGCACTTCGCCGCTTCGACGCGAATTGGCAGGCGGGGCGGCAGAGTCTTCTGAAATGATGGGAACAGGAGGAGGAGGAGGAGCAGGGAAAAACGCCTGCAGAAATCTCGACACCTCCGTAACCGTCGGCCGCACGGCAGCCGCAGATCGTAGCACCGCCTTCCGCATGCAGGAGCGAGCTGTAGGATCCGCTGTCGAGAGCATCTGGGTGGCGGGTGGGGGAAAATAGCTGCGGTGCGTCGTTGCCGCTGTCGATGTCGTCGTCGTTGTACGTCTCAGAGGCATGGGCAAGGGTGTGCGGCGACAGTGCGAGATCCGGGCGTCCGCTGCAGCAGAGAGCAGGAGGCAGATTCCGTCGTCTCGGTCATTTGCGACATGGAATCCGTAGTCGAGAAAAGGGTGCTAGAGATATCATTACAACATCGCGGTCTCCAAGTCCAAGATCACCCTTTCAAAGGGGGGTTACCTAGGGAGCTAGGTTCCATTGTGCAAAAACGGTCGATGACGTACTTCGCACCGATTCGGCCCTCCACTACAGCATTCGTCCTCGCTGAAGACGACCCCATATATGAACAATAGAAATACAACGCCGCAAACCACCACATGCACCCTCCGTGCCTGGGCTCTTCTTCGTCTCCAAACTTTCCTTCTGGAGGCTTTCACAGCTCGGCACCACTCCCCAAAACCGCGACATGCCTCATCAAACCCCCATTCCTAGGCAGCGCCAACATTGCTTCCCCACCACCCACCACCCCAGCCCCTTGCCCGCCTCTCCCCTTGGCCAAAATCCCAAACCGCAGGAACACCTCCGTGCACGTGACCAGAATACTGAGTACAATCAGCACAATGATAATCCACGTGATCCTCGTCATCTTCACATCCGCAATGCTATCCGACAAAATTTCCGCCAGGTCCAGGAAAACGCGACATCGTTCGTTGAGGACCTGAATCCTCGGCTTGATTTCCAAGTACTCCCGCACGGCTTGGTACAGCGGGTGTAAGGTGGGCTCGCTGTCCCAGAAGAAGGTAGGTGTGTCGAGCATATTGCTTGCTGTTTCACAGACCCACGTCAGCAAGAGATCTTACAAAAAGGGTGGCGGCGAGACTTACAGAGATTCACATCGACCCGCTGTTCGAACAGCCGGCCGACTAGTCCCACCACCTCCTTCCGATCCAGTCCCAGTCGTCCCTCCAACGCCAACCTGCGCGGCACATACTGCGCCTCCGCCATCGTCCGCTGCATCCTTTCTTCAAAGAAACTCAATTTCGTGCTCTGGCCGATCGCATGCGACATCGCCAATTTAATCATGTGATCGCTCGTCCGCAACGTAATCATATCGTTGTATATTCTCGGCTTTTCAGCATGCGCATCATATTGAAAATGAAAGTCCTCCGTCTCAAAGTCATCTTCATCGAGTGGCCGCGTCATGAGCGGAATCTGTGCCGCTGAAGGCGCGGGTGGCTGTGCTTTTTGCGATGACGATGGTATCGAGGATAAAGGTTTAGAGGCTTTCTTTCCCGTCAGTTTCTGCGCGAGTTTGGCAGGACCAGAGGAGGGCGCGTTGGGAGAGTGCATCGCGCTGGTGGAAGCGAAAGTGAGGTCGGCGAGGATGTCTTTTTCTTGGTTTTCGGTGAAGTTCCAGAAGACCACGACGCCGTACGCGTAGACGAAGAGTTCGCCGACAGAGTAGGCTTCTGGATTGATGCCGATGCCTGGCGACGAGAAGCTGAAGTTGCCGGAGGAGTTGGATTCGCGGCGACTGCCGATGCTGGTTTCGTCTTGGTCGCCTTTCCAGCCGTTGGATCGGGCGGTGTCTTCTTCATGTTGTCGTTGCTCTTCTGGAGTGCGTTGATGGTCGATATCTGCTTCGGGGTCTTTGTACGGGTTCTCGTTGATTTGGACTGAGTACTCGTTGCTCTCTTCCTGCCAGCCCTCTCGGTATTCTCTCCGCTCGTTGGCTTCAATCTGCTCGTCGAGTATACTCCTCCCGCCCGGGTTCTTGACCACGGGGCTACTCCGGACCCTGTAGCCATCACCGCCACCCAACAAGGGCAGCGAGTAGACGCAGTACAAACAGTCATCGTACAGCTTCGTCTTGGCGCCATGCTGCTCCCGCACAAACGTCGCCGTCGCCTTGACCCGATAACTCTGCGCGGTACAATACGCCGTGACCCTCGCCAGCTGCGCATCGGCATTCCTCTGAGTTTTGTTCAACCTCTCCGCATCGCTCTTGGCCGCCTTCCCAGCTCCTGCCCTCCGCTGCCTCAACGCCTCATCACTGGGTGGTGCTGCCTCGTCCTCATCCTCAAAGTCCTCCTTCTCGTCGTCGCCCTCCTCGGTCGTCTCAGGCAACAACACCAGCTTCTCGCTCGTCTTGCTGCTCCGCGCCGGCATATGCGCTCCGCCCGCCAACGGCACCCCGACGCCTCTCAGCTTCGGTGCCAGGGGGTGTCGCCCGCTGGGTGTCCGGGTGTGGTGGCTCGGTCGTGCACCAGGCGGGATGCGCTGTTGGGCGGACGGAATCTCGGAGGCGTATTGCAGGACATTGTCGACCGAGATGAGGCGGGTGCCTTGGCGTTGTGCCTGCGGTCGGGGTGGAGGCGCCTGATTTCGCTGCTGTTCCCGCGCGTCGGTGACCTGGTCAATATTAGACATTTGCGCTCCTTCCTAAACTAGATCATCACGATCATGGCCATCATCATTCATACAAGAACTGTTGGGCCTCTCTTGGGCGCAGGTGCGCGTGGTCCGGCGACCGACATGTTTGCGGTATTTGTTCGGCCTTAGCACACGATCTTCACATGACACTCCCACACCGCCATCATCCTTTCCTCCCCGCACTATGCAACATTATGAAATCTCAAGAGGGAAGGTGCGTGTGTTCTAGCCATCTCGACATCAACTGCAATGCCGAAGCTTACCTAAGCTCGGACCCCAAAACGTCATTAGGACCATGCAATTGATTGAATGAAACAAGACAGTGTGTACATATCGACGACTCATGCCGTGTCGTATCACCCACTCCTCCTCAGCAACACGGTAGCAACCCTGACAAACCCACACGCCTTCTATGAGCCAGCGCTGCACACGATACCATCCCCCGCTCATCACAATCAACCCATCCTCCTCCCCACCTCCTCCCCATTCAAAAACTGCCCCACACACTCCGCCTGCTCCTGATACCACCGGTTCATCTGCCACACACTCACATAACCCATGTGCGGACTCATCACCACCTCCCCTTTCCACTCCCCCGACCGCCTCCACTCACTCTCCCTCGGCAAAGGCTCCTCATCAAACACGTCCAAACAAGCACCCCTGATCCTGCCCTCCTTCAACACCTGAATCAGCGCAGCTTCATCAACCAGCGGACCCCGAGACGTATTGACAATAACCGCACTCCGCTTCATCATCCCCAGTTCCTCCGCCCCCACGATCCCTCTCGTCCTCTCACTCAACACCACATGCAAACTCAGCACATCACTCTCCCCAAACAGCTCCTCTCTCCCCACCACCCTCACCACCCCCCTCCCCAGCCCCGCCGCCTCCGTCGCTTCATCCGCCTTCGCCTGCGACAAGTTCTCACTCCAAGCCACAACCTTCATTCCCCACGCCGAAATCCCCACCTTCGCCATGCCGAGCCCCAATTTCCCCAACCCCAGCACCCCCAACGTCTTTCCCGAGATATGCGAGATCAGACCCCCCTGCCAGTACTCCGGATCACTTCTCAATGCACAGTCGTCCTTCGGCACCCGCGACAGGAGAGCAAGGAGTTGCGCGTACGCAACTTGAATGACGGTGCTGTGGCCTGGAGCCGGGGGCCTTTCGCCTAGGGATTCGAGGTCGTGGAGTTGTGAGGGGTCGGTGGGGGTGTCGCCTTTGGTTCCGGTGACGATGATGCCGAGTTGCTTGGCGGCGATCAGGTCGATGGAGGCGTTGCGGGTTCCGGCGTTGAGCAATAATCTCAAATTGGGTAGACGTTCCAGTAATGCGCCGGGGAAGGCCGTGCGTTCGCGCATGCTCGAGATGATGGGATAAGGTTCTAGTCTTTTGACCTGGGCATCGAGATGTTCGGCTGTGTTCAACGTCTCTGAAAATTCTACGACTCGGACATTCGGGATCTTGGAGAAGTGCTTCGTCGCCACGTCTGCATAGTCGTCCAGGACCGCGATGGCGGTGGGCGGTGATGAGGAGGCCATAATGTCAAGATCAATGACCTATGCTCCGCCGGATCCAAAATCTCAAGTCCGGTCTAGTGATGTAGCCACACAGTCTTCAAACGAGATCCTGGATTCGGGGAGAGAGTCATGTCGATGTTAATACCTAGTTTAATGTCCCAATCATCTAAGCTCGCACTTTATGTGGGGCAAAATAAATACCCTGCATCGGCATCTTTCGTGGACATCTCACGCAGCTTCCAATGCAGAGGACGTGCGGTCTGCCATGGTATCGATCAGGTCAAGCGTACGCTGATGCTGGCAGAAAGATGACCCCGGATCACCCCCAATCCAACATGAAGGATCCCGCACAGGGGGCCGTAACGGCTTCACAAGATGATGCCGTGGTCAAAGACCGTCCGGAGCATGGAAACGCTCACACCACCCAAGATCGCAAGACGAGGCAAGTCTAGAGAACTTCGCCGGTCGAATGCAACGAAGCTCATCATTTCTGATTTCTTCGAAGGCGAAGGACTTCAAGAAAAAGGCCAGTGCCACAATAGCAATTGATTTCGGGTCACGATCTTGCCGCCATGATGACAATGAAACCCTGTACTACAACATGACTGTCCCACTTGGTCTCCAGAGAGAGAGGGAGAGAGGGAGAGACAACGAACCCCGATTGCTGTGTATGAGCCAGACACCCCCACGACCGGCGCGCTAATCAACCTCGCACACAGCCAGCCCCGTACAAGACCATTTCTCATCCACAGCGACAGTGTACACACCGTCGTTATCTCTGCAAGCCACACGCCAGCAAGCGATGCCCCCTCATCCCCAAAGCGAGAAGACAGACGGGGAGGGCAACTTCCGCCCATTTCAGTACCGCACGAACACTTCCCAGAAACGTCGGCCATGCCCTCCTCCATGCAGGTGAGGACGAACACTCACTGTCCTTCGCGCACAAATCCCCGCACCATGTCGTGTCTTCTTCATCAGTGCGTGTGTCGCTTCCCTGCATGCGCAGCAGAGAGGCGTGACGTGCCCCTCACCACGGCTCGAGTCTTTCAGCGATGAAGCAGATGGTGGGAACAAGTCGAGGATCATGCGTACCGTCCATTAAGCCGCCTGACATATAGCAAGTATGACGAAGCAGATGTGTACGCCCTGAAGAGAGCGAGTGACTGGAGAGCAGAGGACTTTGTTTCCTCTCCGCCTCGGTGGCGAGCAGGTTTCGTCGGCGGAGAAGGACGCATCTGGTGGTGATGCATGATACAACGCTCCTATCCGTACCCACGCGGCTGAAATTCCGAAGCGGCTACACCCAAATAGGTATCAGATGTTTCAGCATGCGAAAGACCACGCCTCACGGAAGCAGCCAGAAATCAGCAGCAACAACACCACTTCCGCCGACTCAACCTCACTCCTCCCCATGCTCCCTCCGACTCGCAACCGCAATCTCCCTCTTCATTTGCTCCAGCCTCCGATGCATAGCCCACAACCTCTCCCTCTCCTCCGCACTCACGAGATCCCCCTTCGCCTGCTTCGCCGCCAAATCATCATGCATCTTCGCATACGCCGGATAATACACCATGAACTTCTCCGCCACCGAGATGCCCTGCGTAAACGTAATCGTCTCCAGCACGCTGTTCTCGCTACTGCTGGAAGTCGTATCCGGAGAAGTACGCGCAGTGCTGGTCTGAGGCATGTGGCTGTTGTGGTCGTAGTGAGGTGGTGACGTATCCGTCTTGCGATGCTTGGCAGGCTTCTGGGCAGCTTGAGAAGGAGGCTCCTCTGCTTTGCGCTTCACGCCGCCCTCGGCTTTACGCGCGACACCGTTTGTGAGCGGCGCCCGCGTGTTTGCGCTGCTGCTGGCAGCAAGCTTCTTCTTCGTCGAAACATCCTCACTGTGCTTCTTATCGCTTTCTGAGGACGCCGAGCTCGTCACAGTATCGTGTCGCTTTCTACCGGTTCCATTCGTGATACCGAGTCCGACTGGCGTAAGGGCACCCTGCTTATTCCGCTGCATGCCCACAGCTGTCCGATCAGACACGTCAGAGGCCAGACGGGGCCGCGCGGCACCAAGCGGAGAGGGCACGTTCGGTCTGCTGGCCTTCTGCGGGCTGCGCTGAATCTTATGCTGGGAATTGGGTGCTGAAAGACCATTGGTCGTGCGCGGGGTGACCTTGCCCGCAGCAGCAGCAGGTTTGGCAGACTTGCTCGCAAGTGAAGCAATAGATCTAGCCGGATCAGGGTTCGCGCGAGCCTTTGCGGCATTCTTGACGGGCGTCTTACGCGCGTTTGAAGCTCCATCACTGCTGTTTGGCGAAGTCGAGCTGCCGGAGCTTCGCTGGGCCTCTGCACCTGAACGAGACTTGTCGAGGCTGATTCTGGAGTCCACGCGCGTGATTTCATCCTTGAGCTCACCTTCCTCTCCACTCTCGTCATCTGAGCTGTGCACGATCTCTGCAGACTTGATCTTCGGATTCTCCTTCTTCGCCGTTTGTTTCTTGCCAGCCCTGGCAGCTTTTCGCTCCGACGCTGCAGCCTCCCGAGCGGCTGCCCGCTCCTTCCGTTTCTGCTCCTTTACCGCCACCTCTGCCCGCTTCTTCGGATCTTTCGACAGCAGACGTTTCATAACGTCGCCCTTTGAGCTTGCCAATCGTGGCGTCGAGGCGCCTACCCGAGGGGTGTTCACAGCGCTGACGCCCTTACTGTCTGACTCGCCTGGCATTGGGCTGGATGCATGCATTGGTGTCAGGCCTCTCTGTCCCTGATTTACACCGAGTCTCGACAACACAAGGCCCTTTCCTCTATCTTCCTTCGGCAGCAATTGCTGCCAAATCTTCTCCTCCTTTCCAATCCGCTGCCTATCAAACGCCCTGACAGCGTTGTCGATGGCAGATTGCCGATTCTTTTCCATCGTGTATCCGAAGCTCCAAACATCCAAATCTTTGTACGCTCTATCAATAAGCTTCCAAGTCCCGTCCTCTCCCTGTCTCGCTATCTTTGGCAATATTTTCTCGATATCGTCCTTTGGTATATGCGTCTTCTGCACGATATGGCTCGCAGATGTTGGTGCGATGGCAAGCAAATGAAGAACAGGAGTGCGAAGAGCTCGCGATCTCACTTCAGTCTCATTGAGCGGATTGGAGGTTTGTGCTCGTGGTGCTGAACCGCCAGCAAGCGCTGCACCGCCCAAATCAGTGCCAAGTATTGATCTTCGACTCTTCTTTGCAGCTTCGAAGCGGGTCTTGGGTGTCGGTAGGACTGCGTTGACGATGTTGGTGTGGTTCGCTTGCTTCTCCTGCTCGATCGAGGCCAGACTGCTTTTGAGTGCTGCCAGAGCTGCCACATCTGAACCGGCCCTTTCGTCCCTCAGCTTGTCATCATGTGACTTCAGCTCCGCTCGGTGGCTGACCAGGCCAGCGAATGTGAGGTCGGCCAGTGAGCCTGCCACGGTTGAGGCATAGAGCTCATTCCGAAAGGCGTCCGGTGCGAGACTCAAGTCAATGGTTCGCCCGCCCACCCGAAGTTTCTAGATCACCGTCAGTATCTGCACCGCCATGCGTGGAGGACATATCACGCCTACGGGCATGGTTCCAGTGACCAGCTGTAGTCCATCCTTGACCTGGGCCGCCTTCCTGAAGTCCTGCACCTGGCTGTCGCTGAGCTCCAACAGCAGAGCCGAAGCAGCGCCCTTCTTCAAACCAGAACCCTCATTGCTGACTCCGTGCAGCGTGATCCCGCCAGCCGGTACAGCCGCAGACATCGCCATGGTGTACTCGCGGAGTGGCTATGGTGAGGCTTTCGCACCCGGTGTCGGAGTCGTTCTCAAAGAAGCCATAAGCTTGCTCGCAAAACTGGTACCACGCAAAACTGTGACGATGAGCATGGGTCACGGGGAGCGCATGACATCCGATACTCACCAGTGTCTCTGGAATGTTTGCTCGACCACGGTGATCGGCAACAGCAATGCGGGCACGGGATGTCATGCAGCAGAGGAACAAAACAGCATGTTGCTATTGTCGCAGACCGTCTCGACGGGAGGTCAGTCACACAGGCGTATGACGGTGGTGAAATGCACGAGAGAAAAGCAGGAATCACACGCAGACCAAGACACCAGCAGCACGTACGTCGGTCGAGGTAGCAATCTGACGCTAACACGAATGCTCGGGTGCTCAGGCGATCCATAGGCGGAGTTACATGTAGACCAATAGAGTGCAGCTGCAGCCCGCCGCAGCCCACGCCCCGATTGGTTGGCGCGCCATCAGTGTCACGAACGACGCGCTTCACCAGCTACCCCTCGCCTTCACGAGCGCACGTCCGCTCCTGCCTGCACTGCTCTCCGTATACATACTCACTTGGTCTCCTCGTACCTCCTAACATGGAGTCGAGACCGACTTGATCATCTGCGCGAGCACCCGTCGTACGGCGACGTGCCGAAGCGGGAAGGAACCGACGGCGGGGGACTTGAGTCCCTCGGTCCATAACTATCCATCCCTGAAAGTCAAGCCAAGCCTTTCGCAGACTGCATCCAGCGCGTGGGATGTGGGAAGCGTTCTGCCTGAGCGGGACTTGAGTCATTTGATCCGAGAGCTGCAGCCCAATGCTCTGGACGGTCCATCGCCCGGCGTTCTAGAGTGCCACGGCGCCGCGGATGATGCACCCTGCCGGCCAAAAGAAGCTTAGTCGCCGAGAGCGCTGCTGCAGGTCACCGCTCAGCGGGGAAGATCCCGTGTCGACGTGCCGCCCGTCGCGCGCTCAAGGTGCTTGGCGGTACTCGGCTGTGCAGGTGGGTGCCTTGAACAGAATGTGCGCGTACATTCATCAACTGTTCTTTGTCGCACTATCAGTGCTTTCTATATCTACACTCGACGCCCTTCGCAGCCTTGCACGCCATGCTGAACGCTCTACACCGAATCAGCCGCTCGCAAGCATGAACCAATCATCGTATGCCCCTCATCGCCTCAACATGCAACCAGGGCGCAGCAAAGTCTCTCGCAACCGGCAGACTCATGTGCCTTGCCTGTGTCGGCAAAACGTCATACCCTGGCGGCGCGTCATCTCCAGAGACAGGCGCCTGACTGCCAATCCTGCTGCGACGCACGAAAACCTCCGAAGTTGCCCGGATCGTGCGGGGTGCAAAGAGATAGTCCGAAGCGACTTCCTCGTCCTCGTCCAAAGCCGTTGAGTCGCGAGGCGATAGAGCGTCCGCCGTCCTGCCCTCCGAACTGACCTGAATCGGGACCTTGAGATTCATACTGGGTCCTAGGCTATTGAGATTCAGTTCTAGCTTGAGCTGGTAGATGCGGCTGCTGAGGCAAGAGTGAAATGTGGGCACGAAGGCCTTGCTCGTGGGTAATGAGATCGGAATTAAAAGTCTGGCGGTATAGTAGAGTTTGCCATTGTATGCTGCACTCGGAGCCGGCACCTCGCCCGTGGTGCGAGGCGTCGACACTGTCGAACAAGCAGAGTCGCGGCGTTCTATTGAGCTTGCCTTCGATGGGTCGCACTTAGTCCATTCCACATTGACCATGCACCGGGACGAGAGGGTGAGCTGTTCACTGTGACAGCTCTGCGACATGTCCAGTATGTAGTTCTCTTTCCTGGGGATATTCTGTCTCGCGCTGCAGGCGAAGAATGTGCAGATTTTGAGCTTACTGCTGAGCGTGCTTAAACGGGGTGGCTGCGAAGACTCTTCGAACGGATCGAAACGCAGCATCACGGTTGCCATTGTCGAAGCTCGAGTTTCCGGATCAGAGAGTCGCATGTGCAATGATTGAGGTTGAGCGGCCTCCATGGTCAAGGTTCCGAGTTGGCCTTTCAGCACTCCCTTCCGGATGTTCTTCTCCTTGCGTAGAACATATTCACTGCCTTCGCCACCGACATCCAGTGGTGGCAGTTCGGACGTCGCTGGGATGACTCGGAGCCTCCTTGCCCTTGACGTTAATATGATCTTGCTTGGCTCCTCGTCGTCGTGATACTTCACCCTCGAGATTCTGCAGAATATGCCATACCGTATGGAGGCCATATCTGGGGTCATGTCATCCAAGGCATCATTGGCATTGGCGGGATCTCGGTCTCCCAAGGTGGGCGGCAGACAAAGGTGCGCGTCTCTTACTGTTTCATTCGAGACCGTGTGACGGCAGACCCGGGGTAAGAGCTGCTGCGGTATGACGAAGACAAATGGAAAATCGTATGTCTGTCCAGCTCTGAGAATGCCATCCACTGGATATCTTGCTGCGAGGCCAGGCTGCTGAAGCTTTAGGAACTGATGGAATGCTTGTGATCGTCCAGAGACCGCTGCCGCAGTCGTGAGCCTCTCTACATACGTGCGTGAGGTTCCGACGAATTCGATGGCAACCTCGTCAAAACGCGTGTCAGTCGGTGGCGTAATGGAGACCGAGCCTTCGACGCAGTCGTTCGTTGTCCACGTCTTTCTGCGGCTTGCGAGGTTGATTTTGACGTCGATATCTTGCAGGCCCACAAGCCTCCTCAATCTTGAAGGCATTGCAGACACTTTCTCGCCGCTGCTGGGGCGAGTTGAAGAGTGCGACATGGTTTTCGCAGCGGACTCTGCTTCCGCCCGCCAGGAGGGGTACTTAGGCACAAAGCAAACGCCGAGCCACTGAGTGACAAGTTTCCAGGTTGCTGCTGTTTGCAGATTATTGTCCCACGACGGACGAGCCTTGGTCAGCTGTCAGATGCTGGGCGCACGTGCGAACCTATTAGCGCGATCTGCAAAGCTTGGCTCACATCTTCCGCCCGCCGCCCGGAGCGGAATAAATACCTACTCCCGTCTATCAGCAGATTGATGACAAGGTACCTCAGGGCGGGACTTTTCTCTGATGCTCATCTGGACACTGCAATTCTTACAGATGCGCTGTGGACCATGCACTTGTTTCCCGCCTGTTTCAGCCATTTCTCGTCCGCTACTTTCGCTCGTGCACCAGCACATCTGCCATGTCAACTGCAGCACGCGCTGAGAAGTGGAGAAGCGCCACACATCCGCGTCAGATCCTGCGCTGTGCCCAGAAAGGCATTCGAGTCCACGAAACAAACGTGGAAAGGAAGAATTGGCTAGCGCGTTGCCCTTCCGATCGTTTGGTTAGTCATAAGCCGCCCGTACGTCAAGAGCGGCCGCCCCCAATGATACGGTACATGTGGACGCTACTGCGGTATACAGTTTCGCAATGCAGCTTGCGCCCACGTGGAGCACTACAGGCAGCATCGAGACATGGCGATGGCCGGACGAATGCATCCTAGGTACGCGCGGCTGCCCGGAAGTCGCTGGTGGGCAATAATGATACCATGAACATGTCGGAGTAAATGCTCTCGACAAGGTATAGTTTGCACATCAAACGACGCCCATGGAGTGAGCGAAGCTTTTTACTGAAAGCTACTAGCTGAAAGCTTAGGCTGCTGTGTTCAGCAAGGTCTTCGCAATGCAAGCTGAAGCGTACTCATTCCTCACACCAACTCTCACATCATCGCACACTTCCCGCCCCTCCCTCCCGTACCAACACTCCTCTCCAATTCACCCACCCTATCCTCAACTCTACTGACACCCTTCCGAAAGTCCCCGACGCCAGCCTCCACGTCCTCGATCCGACTCTTCAGCCCGTCGACCTCATACTGCAACTTGCTCCCCAGCGTCTCAATCTCCTTCACGCCCTCCTCCAACCTCTCCCTCTGCTCCCTCAGCACAGCATGCGAGTGCGCCGCCATGCCATTCACGTACTCGACTTTCGGTCGATGCAGATCCTCCAGCCTCTGCTCGTCGTCTGTGACTTTAGCTAGGAGAGCATCGAGGATCTGGAGCTGCTGTCTTGTCCAGGGGTATGTGGAGGCGCGGAGGTGATTGAGGGACGCGAGGATGCGCTTGGCTACTTTTGCTGCCAGATCTAGGTCCGCGAGTTCGGCAAACGGGTCATCGTAGCTGGCATCCTTCTCACCAATGTCTTCGGTGGGTGAATTCCACGTGAGCACGCTTTCCTCCGCGAGGCTGAAACTCAGATGTCGGGGGTAGGACTCATCAGTCTTTTCCTCCAGCCTGGCAAGAATCCATTGACTGAAAGATGCCGTCCGTCTGAGGATGGTAGGGACTGGTGCCTCAGTCTCTGGTCCGGTAGGTAGGACTTCGTTCAAGTCAATGCCGTTGTAGATCGACCCGGCTATCGAGGGCTCCGCGGTCACAGTTTCGCCCGTTGTAGAGGCCCCTTGGTCGGAGTCAGCGCCTCCGCGGTATGGAGGCGCCAAACTCTCTTTCGACATCCCAATACTCGCCGTGTAAGCGGCACTCTTTGGACTCGGGTCTAGATTCTCGCTCGACTGCGCGTTGGCATCTCGGCGGTGCTCGGGTGTGTCAGGCGCCACAAGCGTGATGCGCTCTTCCGCCTGCTCCGCTAGAGTCGTAGCATCAATTCGGCCCGCTGCGCCCTCCTGACTGCGCTGTTGCATTGTCTCTGCGATATTCGGTGATCGCGGGCTCGAGGGGCTGTTGGTGGGCGAGCTCTGAGCTCTTCCAAACAGCGGACGTTCCTTTGGGCTTGCTTCTTCTACAGGTGTGATGGGACTGTCATTGTCCACGCTCGCGTGCTGTCGCTGGTGGATCTTTAGTCCAACCGCACCTTTGAACTTTCCCAGTCCAGTCTTTGCCTCATTCTTCAGCCCGGTCGCACGTCTAAATACGCCGAAGTGGCTGTCGTCTTCCGAGTCTGTCTCACTTCCAGCCTTGCCGGTATAAAGATCTATACTCTGCCTACCGGGCTCCGCTGATACGCCTTCCACTACGCTCTTCCGTGTCGTCCATTGAAAGCCACCATGGTCATCTGGCTTGAAGACTAGGCCTTCGTTGAGCGCACCCTTACTCCCATGCCTTTGTCTATGCAGATCTTCTTTGCGGCTTATACTTTCTGGAACATTCTGTCTCCTTGTCTTCTTGAGCGGCTTTCCCAACCATAGCCATTTGGGTCTGTCGCCATAGAGTAGCTGCACGAACCTATCGATCTCGCATGTCTCTATGTCGGCGATGCCTGCTTTGTCTCTGCGACCGACGACGTCCAACATCATCTCGCCTCCCTTACCACTGAGCTCGGCGGCGGTGTTCTTCAATACCTTCGGCATTGTCCAGCCTTCGTGTTCAGCGGCTTTCTGAGTCGCCTTGTGCAACCTAGTCAGCGTCGGCCGGTCAAGCCTCCTCGTCCTGGCGATCCGCTGCGATTTCTGAAAGTGCCCGATGCCTCGTTTGGTGGCTTCGACATCGAATGCATCTTTCGCCACTGGTGCACCAACAGCATGTAGTCGATTGCGTGCGCCCATAAGGAGACCAAGTAATCCAGCTACAGTGGTCGGTCCAAGGATCCCATCGTGAGGCTCCGCATTAAAGTACTCGCTTCCAATCTCCACCCACCAGTCTTTCGTAGCTCTTTCTGTGACATCGCACAGCAGCCCATCAGCGTAGTCGATTTCCAGCTTATCAAAAAGCATTAGTGCCGACTGGCACAATTTCACTAGTTCAATGACGGACTTGTAGATGTCATTCTTTTCACTTGTTCGATAAAGCTGGTGGAACTTCGCAATTGTTGCGCCGACCGGCGGTGTCATCGCAAGACCTATCCTGCCGGAGCAGCCTAGACGTTTGAGGTTCTCGTTCACGAAAAAATCAAATCGATGTTTCCTTAGATCGCCATCAGGTACCGGTATCACCGTGAGACTGGACGGGAAGCCCGAAAGATTGGTGACCATGAGAATGCCAAGAGGCGTTTGTCGCCTTCGTGCATGAAATTGATTGAGAGCCTTGAAGTAGACCCGCAGCCGCGGACTCCATGTTCGCTCGTCTGTTGGCACTGAAAGAACGCCAACGATGACAGTGTGACTTGGATCGCCGGTGTATGTGGTAATGACGAAAGTCGGATGCGTCCTCGACGTGGTCCATTGCTCGACAACATAACATTCATAACCATGTAGCTCGGTCCTTCGTTCCAAAACGACAGTTGAAGCATCTTCCTCCAAGTAGCGGAAAGCCACGGGATCAGTCAGAACAAATCGCTGGTGGCCTGGCTTGGCTGCAAGGTCCTGTGCGTGATCCTGTGGTTCTTCAGGCCTGGTGTCCAGGTCGACAAGGAGGCTGTTCTTGCGAGCTGCTGGTATAACGGTGTTGGAGGGTCGGCGCCTGGAGTTTGACGGTCGGGAACTGCGCGGACTTTGATCGCTGACTGGCGGTTCAGCGGCCATTCTTTACTGCGTGTATGGGCTGCGTCGCAGCGTGTCGCATTCGTGTGATGTCACGCGATGCCAGTGATTTCATCAGTCACCAAGCGGTTGACCAGTCGATGAGGTTTATGACTTGTCAACACGAGTCGCTGCTTCTGAGCGCTGGTGGCTCCTGTCCGATAACGTTGACCATTGATGATGCTGTTGATGGCTTAGAATGTCGATTCGAACGAGCAAATATTGGCATCACTTGTCAATCGACTCACTGGTTGGGTGAGCGATGGAATGACTGCGCGATCTGATCGACAACAAGGTAGCGCTTGACATGATGCTGGCCGGGATGTCGCGGTAAGCAGGTCGTGGTGTCAAAAGGCCCACTGAACCGTGACCTGTGCTGCCAAGCGCAAATGGCACATGTAGACCCTTCTGCGAGGTACACACACATGTGCGATGGCAAATGGAAAGGATGCATGTGGTCTAGGTACTGGGAGATGGTCACGTGGAACTTCCGCTTACGGAGTTCCAATCGTGCCATTCTGAAAATGCTACATGTAAATGCCCCCTCTCGTCTTCCCTCGAGATACCCAATTCATCTTTCATCCTGTCAGTCGACCAGTCAGTCAAGCGAAGTCGACCCTTCATAGACATCATGCAGGACATTGGGCATCCGATGGTGTCACCACGTCAAAGCGCCAAATGTATAGGCATTCAGGCGTGCCAACAAGCAGTCAATCGCCTCGACAATCAGCCAAGAACATCAACGAAGCAACCGGCAGATGACATCGCTGCACTCCACTACACCACACAGCTATCTCATGCCTCGAGATGAAGTGTCCTTGTGTCTATGAAAATGTCAGCTTATGTGTCTTTGTCGGCACTCATGACCTTGGCAGCAATGTTCTTCCTTCAAGTCAACCCTTGCTGGTGCGACATGACTACTCTTCATTGAAATTTTGCCCGAGAACATGCCGAGCTGGACGTTAAAATGAAGCGTCGGTGGTATGTCTTTGTTACTGAGAGACCATTGCGCGAGACCAAGCACCCAGTCCTTTCTGAGTTCATTCGCTGGGGTGCTTCAGATAGAGCCCGGCTTCAATGGGCTGCGTCTGCTGTATCCAGCGACATTCTACCGAATCCTCCTATCTGCTCAAGATATCTCATGGCTGGATCCAGACTCAGAGGCTGTCCCCCTCCTACACTTCCCCTTTTGACCACGGTGTGATAGGCAAAGGGTTGGCAAAGCTTGGGCACACAGCTGGCATGGCTCTCAGGGCGTCAAGGCGAAGGCGGGTCTCGATTGCGATATAAAGAGAAACAAGTCCGCTGACCGTCTCGGAGCTCTATCGCTTCTCCACCTCCGCCAGCGCCCCCAACATCCCTTCATTGCTCACGAAGAACAAATCCGGCTTTGTGAACATGAGATCCATGCAATTCCTTCCACTGCTCCTCGCGATCATCCCTAGGGATTTCGCTCTGGCAGCGCCAACAGCTCCTACAGCCTGCTTCAAATTTGGCATCTGCGGCGGCACGGTGAGTCTTCGATCCCTCGCTCACATCCACTTTCAGCCTTCAATGTTGGGTATACTGACTGTTCGGGACCGTAGCAATGCACATGCGGCACATCCTACGCATGTACGGTAGGAGACGTCACCAGACAATTGTACTGCTACTGTACGTCCTCGCTCGAGTGTGAAGCGGCTTGGATGCCTGCATTGGGACACAAAAGCTGATAGATCCTGCTACGCAGAGCATGCGAGCCTTGATCTCCAAATGATGGAAGGGTGAAGCAGGGCGAGCTTCCGAGACGCCATACACCATCAGTCGATCAACCAGCTGATCCACTATTGGGAACGCTGCCGAGAGCGTGGGTGACGGACGGGCATCCTCAGGCAGCTCTGCGATTTGAAATACACGGCGTGTGGCATTTCGATATGGACATGCACGGGTCTCCAACACTCATTTTTCCTTGTCAGCTCTGTTCAACGACATGCGGACGGAGAGCTCTTGGCGCTGGGAGCCCATGTCGATAGGGTTTGGGTGACATCTACCATACTACTATTTCGTGATCAGGTGGTGGTGCTTGTTTCTTGACCGCTATACTGTGATATGACAGGAATCTTGTGCATATGGTATGCATACACAAGGTACCTAATGCTGCGTGATGTGAGGCAAGACTTGATTGCTCGTCACGCGCTGCCGTTTCCGTCCCGCCACGATACCTTCCAGGATACTCTTGAGCCGAACCTCCCCATTGTTACTGCCACTATTGCTAACCCAGTTGAAGCTGTTATTGTCGCTCTGGAACGGCGTCTGGATCAACAATTAGATCGATGCGGTTGCTGACACGTTGAGATCGCAATCGCTCTAGCCATCCCTCACGCTTCAATCCTCCTGCCATTCCCCCCACCATGGACTCTCTCATCGCTGCTCATACGACGCTTGAGGGGAAAGCCAATCTCTCCAAAGCGCTCACCGACGTCGACAACCTCATACAGACATTACAGTCCACACGCGACTCTATTCAGCAAAACCCTGATGCAGCAACCATTCGCATCGCCGAGCTCAAGAAGCCGATCAAGCAATCCTTCGATAAGATTGAGGAGGATTTGAAGGAAGTCAACAAAGGTCTCAATCAATATCAGAAGGCGTTGAAGGAGAAGTTCAAGGGCGGTGCGCTACCAAACTTGGGCCTCGGCGGTGGAGATGACGCAGAGAGCGGAGAGGAAGAAAATGGAGCGGGTATAGGACTGGGCACCAAGAGCGGCTTGGTGGACCGAGCGATTGCGATGCATTTGCTGCGAGAAGGCAAGTTTAGCGTGGCGAGCACCTTTGTGAGGGAAGTTGATGCCAAGAGGCGAGAGCAAAGGCGGAAAAGGAGGAAAGTCGATCACTGCCAAGATGGAGAAGAGATGGACGGCGTTGTCATTGACGGCGAGAGTGAAGAACATGGAGAGACAGCGAATGATGAAGAGAGCTGGATCAGAGAGTTCCAGTCAGAGGCACGAGGCGATCAGGACGACATCATGTCCGAAGCTGGCGACGATGAGGATCTCTATAGCTCAAGCACAAACGCACTTGGGCGAGGACAGCTACAGCAGAAGTTTGCAGAGATGTACCGCATCCTCGGTGCCTTGCGAAATCAACACAACCTCCAGCCCGCCATCGACTGGGCGCAGCAGCACTCAGCAGAGCTAGAGCAGCGCGGCAGTAACCTGGAATTCGAGCTCTCACGCCTCAAATTCGTTGAGCTCTACTCCAACATGTCTCAGTCCGCTGATGACTTTACTGGTCCGATCAAAGCTCTTGAATATGCCCGCCGTACCTTCCCAGCTTTCTCCTCGCGCTACGCCACCGAAACCGTCTCCCTTCTTGGCTCCCTGGCTTTCTCCTCAGATCTGGACCACAGCCCATACAAGAGTCTGTTCAGCTCGCAAAACACCTACGAAGGCGTGAGTCAGTCGTTCACCCGCGAGTTTTGCACCCTACTTTCCCTTCCATCCGCCTCACCACTCTACACCGCAACAACAGCCGGCACAATCGCCCTGCCCGTGCTCACCAAACTCGCGTCAATACTGAACAAGTCTCGCGGTCAATGGACCAGTGTCAACGAGTTGCCAGTCGAAACTCCATTGCCACCGGGCTTCTCTTTCCACTCAGTCTTTGTGTGCCCAGTCAGCAAAGAGCAGGCGACGGACGCGAATCCGCCGATGATGCTGCCTTGTGGCCATGTGATTGCGAAAGACAGTTTGGATATGTATGCGAGAGGTAAGAGCAGGATGAAGTGTCCGTACTGCCCTGGGGAGTGTGGGCCGAGTGAGGCGAGAAGAGTGTATGTTTGAAGAGAAAATAGTACGCTATGAGTCAGGCCTGCGCGTGCAAAGATAGGCTCTTGGTTCAAGGATCTTGTGGAATTGAATCATGAGTCATGTACATCAAATGAGAAGATGAGTCCGTGTCGCGGCTACAGACAGTAGACGAATGCACGGAGTGCACGTCAGAAATACCCACAAGCGAATTGCTGCCCGCTCATCTGGTCCTCGTAGACGTACGCATTCACGCATTGCTCCGCAGATTTCTGACAGTCCGGCTCCTGCTCCCCAGCCCTTTGGTCTGGCACTGGAGAGCCCTGCGCAGCTATCTCATCAGACCTATCGTAAAATCCACATCACGTCCAGCGTTTCCCATCAGCAACCGCGACCACGCGACGAGAAGCCTGTAACTCACTCAGCCTGTCGACGACTCGTCATTCCTTACACATCCCGACTTCTCCGTCAGCGCCTTCGGGCACGTCACCTGCTTGTACTTAACGTTCGGATTATCGGAGCCCTGGAAGAAGTCTCCGAAGCGGAAGCTGCAACCTTTCTGCAGCGCGGATGGGAAAGAAGAGCAGGTGTTGGAAGAAATGCCGCCGTATTGGGCGCCCCAGCCTTGCGAATCAATCAGCATCACGCAGATAGACAAATCGGGGTCGGAATGGGTGGATTTACCTGAGGAAGGAGCACCCCACTGATCTGTGCATCCGTTGAAGATGCCTACGCCTCCACCAGGGATAGCCAAGTCGAATTGCCCCTGCGCGAGATCTCCTCCCGTATTCGTCGCCTGGACCACCATCTTCTTCCCTGCCACCGGGCCACTCGTGAACGTCAGTTCATAACAAGCACAGCACCAACTACTCTCACTGCCTCCGGGTATATGCACTGCTGCGAACCCGTACGCCAGATTGTCATCCACAACCCAGGGACTCTGATCAGAGCACATGAATGCTTCGCCGCCTTGGCAGCCGCTGGTCGCGTCGACGTTTGATAGGGGCTTGTCGTCTTTTGAGCAGGTTTTTACAGGACTGGAGACAGGGGCTTTGCCCTTCCAAGCACAGGAAGGCTTGCAGCAGTCCCAGTAGCGGGTCGTGACGCCGGTGCCAGAGGGCGAGGCGCCGTTGGAGAGGGAACCGGCGTTTGTGAGGGCGGCGACGAGGGATAGGAATACGAGGGAGAGGAGATGAGACATTCTTTTTCTCTTCGTTCGGTGGAAGGGTCGGGGCTGGTGTAACGCGAAGGTGAATAGTATCTGGGTTGGTGTGGAAGGAATGAGATGTAGTCCAGCTACAATATGTAAGAATGATAGAAGAAGCTGCTGTTGTGGCGTCTGCTGGTCGAGACAAAAGACGTCTGGAGAGGAAACGCAATGGGTAGATATACTCGACTACCGATGATCAACGAAAGATTTCCCGCGATATTGCTAGCATCTGAGGACGAGGGAGTAATTTCGCCTCAAATCGCCAGACTCGGGACGCACAAATTGCTGTTTAGCTTGGAGATGAGTCTGTGATATATTGCGCTGCCGGGCGAATGCCTTGATCGTGTTCATGTGCTTTGTCTCCCTGTCCTTGACGCTTGGTCAATCATGATTCACCATGGTCTTCTGACTGACATTCTCCGAGATTCCGCTAGTAGAGGAGGGATCATCTGTGAGGCAAGATGCCAGCTCTACTGAACCGGATCAGTCCGGCAGTCGGCAGCCGAAGATCACAGGGCTTGGGAACGCAATTTGCTGGCTGTAATTTAAGTTACAAGGTGGATGGAGGTGTTTAGGAGGAGATCATGTTTCACTCTCAAACATGAACTTGACCTCTTGACAACCCTGGGGTGCAGATGCTTCGTCAGTAGCGCAGTACTGTCCCTAGACTTCTTCTTGTCTACTACTCGGAGAATATCGAGCATTTCCAATAGTTGTCAGCCCTGAGCGTCATCATCTAGATGTCACTCCGTCCGAGCTGGAGCCGTTGCGCCCTTGCAACAGCTTCCAGCATCCTGAATGGTCAATCGATAGCATCACAATGCGACCTGACGCAGACGCACTCGTTTACATGGCTTTGTCTTCTGCTGTTACGACGCCAATTCTCGGTTGAAAGGCGGTGATCTGTGGCTCGCCTCATGGTCCGCACGCGGAGGCCTCGAAAGAATTGGAGACAGTCCACAATCGACACAAGAGTGGCATCACTGTGTCACAGAGCGCTGTTCGAGAAGCAATGCGACCTGCTGCTCGGGCATTATTCCACGCAGCAAATATTCATGTGCAGACATGAGGCGTACTCATCCACCAGCTGATGCTGCTCCACGTCCCTATGGCAGGCTAGATGTGGTAGGTTCCTCTGTTTGTTCATCCTCGAATTGACATCCGGCCTGCAATTACAGTCTGCTTATGCTGCACAAGCCGGTCTTATTGACGGGAGACGACACTTGAGACTAGTGATTTCATCAGTAAGTCAAGTCACGAACAGAGTCATCCCGCGAGGCATTCATACGTGTCAGCGAGCAGACAAGCATCGGAAGTGGCGCTTTCCTGTGTCAGCAAGCCATTGACCACATCAATCAGTCGATCGGGTTGATTATGTGATGGAATCACTGCTTGAGGCCATCGGCAGGATGTTCATTCAAGATCGTTAATGCTACTAGTACATCATGGCCTCCTGTGCCCGCAAGGTCGCCCGAACAGTCTGCAAAGGCCCGAGAGCCCCGAGCATCTTGCTTGAGGAACACGCTGTCTTTGCTTCACCGCTCAGCTCATTATCAGCATTCGGCCAGCTCAGCATCAGAAACGCTACCTCGAAGTCCATCAGCCACCAATCTAACGTTCTTGGCCACACGCAACACTCCTCCAACCAACGTCAACCTCAAAGCAATGTGTCTGAGCACGAGACCGCAAACGCTGCGCCCAAGAAACCCGACGAAATACAGCCGGGGGTCAACCGAACCTTCTCCCGTTTCGACCTGAGCGGCACCGTACATCTCGTTTAGGCCTCGCAATGGCAGAAGGTCTCGCTGAAGCCGGTGGTCGTGTGTACTGCCTTGATCGCCATCCTGAGCCGGAGGAGTTCAAGGGGGCAGGGTTGCTCTTGTTGAGTCGGGCGAGTAGGTACATGACGGGGAATAATCTTGTGATTGACGGGGGGCATACCGCTTGGTACATTGTTTGGTGCGGCAAAATGGATCGATGGTTTTGAGGGCAGCTTTTCCCAGAATTAGGTCTGTATCATAGTGGTGAGCGCACGTACATGAGCTTGCTGGCGGGCAAGTGCGATCGTGATGTTTCTTTTCATATGCATGCTGTCTGCTTCCATAGACCGGTGCGGCTCCCTCTCAGACTTCAGCACCTCAGCCATCATCGAATTTCACAACCTCAATCAATCCTCGAAATCGTTCCTCAAGCCAGTACGTCTACTTCTGACTCTGATGCTGCCTCGTCGCCTCCCACATCTTCTCATCCGTCTCAACCCTCACCTCCTTGCTGGTATCCAGCTCGTTGAAGCGACGGAGATCCATCGGCTTGTCGAGCAAGGGCAGCACGTACTTGTCGAACGTCTGCCAGTATCTAGAATCCAATCAGTAAGTGACACATCGTTGAGGTGAACGCGGAAGGTTTGAAAAGTACGGATTCTCGAGGTGGTACTAGAGGGGGTCAGTATATATGCTTCGAAAAGATAGATACGAGGGCGAGAGAGTGCTCGTACCTTCTGACTAGACTCGTGGGCGTAGCGCTCCACCTATTGGATCAAATATCACCAATCAAGAATTGCTTCCATTCAGTTTCGGTGTGGACAGCGAGCATACGATTGTAAAGGCGCGGGGGTCAGACTCGCTTTGCATCACGAACCTGCAACGCATAATCAGTCTCCATTGCAATGTCTGCTCAATACATAGACGCATCGCACTGACCACGCCAATGTCTCCTTGTCATTAGAGTAGACTTGGCTTGCTTCTTGGAGCTTCGCAATGAGCTTGTTGATGGACTCGGTGTCCTCTTTGGCGTAGAGATGGACGACGAGGGTGTGGACCATCGTGACGGGTTTTCTGATAGGTTTGACTGTTGGTGATTGCTTCTGGGTTGAGGCACGATCAAATGTGTGGAGCAGGAAAAAGCTCTTCGGGCGTCACTGCAGGTGCGATGGAGTGGCCGCGATTGGGCCGAGTCGCAGCTGCCTCTTTGAACTCTATGTCTCAAGTGTGCCTGCCATATGCGGATGTGCTTCAAGGGATGCCATTTCACTAATGCAACCGATTGAGCTTCAGTCCGAGCTAGCCGCCCTTCATATGTACGATGTATAATACCAGTATTCTACTGTTTCGGTACCAATTCGCCTGAACGCCTCGCTTCATCTGGGTACTCACCCAATCAAGATCACCTGCGCCTGCAAGTGTCTGGCTTCCTGACAAGCTCACTGACTCCCGGTCGTAACATCGATAGCATATTTCGACTTCGACCTGATCCAGGGCCCATACTTGTAAAACACATACGGCACTGGCGCCAAAACCGCACTTATGCACGCCAAAATTGTGCAGGTATATGCGACGCCCTGCTCGACTCGTCAGCGCCGCACCGGTCTCCAAATTACCACACGTCTTCATACTTACCAAGTTACTGTAAAAAGGTATTCCGACCACGACCATACCCCCAGCCGCCACATACCGAATCAGCGATATCGACGCCAGCGCAGAGGCCGCGTACTGCTCATACGCATCGATGATATACTGATAGCTCGTAATAAAAACACACAGAATGCCATATCCGAACAATGCACTCGCAACCAAGGGTGACCAGACACTGATACTCGGGCGCGCCGTCCATCCCATCCAGAACAGGCTAATGGGAATGGCGATGCCTCCGCCAAGCATGCTGTACCACAGTCTAAACTCTGGAGGCAGCCGCGAACCACCTTGCTCTTGGATTTTTTTCAGATCTCGCTTCGCCCATTGGTAGATCAGCGGCACGAGGGCGGACGCACCGAACAGACCAACGATGATGCCGAGGAAGCAGACGCTGCTAAGACCTTGACTGATGTTGTAGGTATCCTCGAAGATGTAGGGGTAGCCGTCCAGGAAGGTAAAGAGGATAATGTAGATGACCGACAAGTAGAGGGCTATCAGCATGATGATGGGTTCGCGGGACGTGAGGAGGATCGGTCGGTATAGTGCTCGTTTGAGACGATGGGCGAGAAATTCTTGTCTGATTTCGATTGCGCCGCAGTAGCGGTCGTCGCCTGTAATCTCGCGTAGGTGCTGCGCTTTCCATTTAAGGAGGATTGGTGGGTATGTTTCTGGGAGGAAAAGCGTCACGAGAGCCAGAACCAGCCCGGAGATGATGAGCGTGATCCAATCCTCCCATCGCCAGCCGAGGTATTCAGCGATATACCCACCCATCACAGGGCCCTGCAAAGCGACGAGTTAGAGGTCAGCCAATGTCGCAGGTGGATCGTGTTCACAGACTTACCATCAGCGGGCCGGTGAAGGCCGCATTGGCAAAGATAGGGAAAGCGAAAACTCTTTCCAATGGATTCCAGAGGTCAGAGATACTTCCTCCAGCGCATGTAAGCGGCGTACTGCCAAACACTCCCGCAATAAACCTGAAAGCCAAGTACGCCCCAATATTCGGACTCAGCGCACTCGCCATAACGAAGATCATATACAGCGCCAACGTCCCAACATACACCGGATTCCGTCCCACCGTCTCAGAGATTGGACCGGCAATCTGCGCACCACATCCGAATCCGATGAGGAAGAGTGCAGTACCCAAGCTTGCCGCGACTTCGCTAATATTGAAATGCTCGGCGAGTTGCGGTATGTCGCTGCTGTCGATGGCGCTCGCCAATCCGACAACGCAGCCGATGGACGCGATCATCATGGTGCAAGGTATGCGGGCTGCGTAGCTCCAGGTCTGAGGGTTAAGAGGATCGTCTGGGCCTTGGAAGCCGACGACGAAGACGTTGCCTGTGCCACCTTCGTTGGTCTTGCGCTTTCTTATTTGGATGCCTGTTAACGAGTGACCTAGTTTCGTTCGTGCTGAGGCGTGCGATTGCTGGGTTGTCATGCGAGACAGTGTAGTCCGTTCCTGCACGGGCTCGTCGTCGCCGTCTTCGTCCTCCGCCTCATCGCCTTCGTCCTCCATGCCCGTGTCGTCCGAGGCCTTCTCTACTTCTTCCTTGGAGACTTCTCCATTTCTTTGACCTATTTGCATCGTATCTGACTCCTCCTGCGGCAACGGCGGCCTGATATTTGGGTCTGCCTCCGCGGACTGAGCACCTGCCGTAGGCTGGCTTGCATGATCCAAGCTCTCCGCGCCCTTCTCTAAATCTGCTTTGCTCTCATCGTCTGTTTCCGTGGATGACAGAGGCGACTGCTGTATCGCGGCTTCCTGTATTGATTCCTGTGCCCTAGCCTTTTCCGTATCTAACTGCTTCTGAACTGCGGTCCTGAACCGCCTGAATTGCATGAATGACTGCATATTCCCCGATATCCCCAATGCAAACGAGCGCAACCAAAAGCGAAGCTGAGATGAAAAGACTGGAGACTGACCGAGAGGGAACCAACATTACTTACCGTCGAGAATCTCCATTACTCACCCATCGAGTGTGGGTGCGATCTACGGATAGTCCAGCAACTATCAACGCCAATGCCGAAGACGCGTGCGGCAAAATGGAGGACGAGCAGCTCGTGACGTTTGTCGAGCGGGTTGAAAACGGCTCACGGCACGACGCGGCTGAATCAGGAAGGTGGGACGAGCGAGTTATGTCCGGTTTCAGGCTTCCTTCAACATTAGTCATGGTCTTCAACTTGCCAAGGCGAGAACACAGCATTTTAGACCAAATATGTGTCCTGCCTGCGCATATGCAATGCCCTGGATGCCGCCATGGGAGGGTCAATGCCAGCTAGAGCTGCTCTGGCGGTCAACACATTATGCTGGCAAGGCAGCCATTTCTACCACAGTCCGCTACCACCTGGAAATACACGGTAACTCCCAGGTAGTCAAGCGAATGTCAGGAAGTCTCATATCCAGGATCTCAAGATCCATTCACTTCAAGCACCTGCTGTCAACAGCATCAATGGTCGTTTGCATGTCAGCATCAAGCAGTCAACCTATCAATTAGTAGTCACGCTGTCAATCAGCATGTCACCATGTTAAACACCAATCAGCCATGCCAACCAGCCAAGCGTTTGATCGGCTGGTGGAATCATTGTCCGTGCACAACCTCAAGACATGTAGAGCGCGTGCAAGATACCTCTTCACGCTGTTGCGATTGCTTTCCATCAATTGAACTCGAACGGACCTCCTGAGCTTTGTCCCAGCAAACATGTCGGGTAGAAAGCTTGGCGAAACAGGTCTCTTGTCAAAGCCTGTTACAAGGACGGCAGAAAGTTTGATAGGACTGATCTCCAGAAGTTCCCGTTTGTTTTCCATCATTGTGTCGAGTAGGCGCGCTTTATGAGTGACGGCGTGTGCTTGACTGCATGTCTTCAAATCGCGTGCGTCTCCTCACGAGCGTTCTACGCCGACCTCTACTCGCTGTCGATGCTGCGAATGCACTGCCGAACTCTTCACATACATCTCCGCGCATGCATCACTCATATCTTCACTTCAGCCGGCACACTAATCTCCAGAATATCCACACCCTTCTGAATCTCGCTCTTCTTCGGCATCTTGCCTCTCCGCATCAACTCTGCCGCCTGCGTCATATACGGGTCCTGCATCAGTCAATCATTAGCACACCGACCCCCATCTACGCCTCAAGACGCGAAAAACATGCAGAAAAACATACCTTCATCATCGACGCCACAGCCACGACCTCATCCCCCTTAGTATAGTAAGCAGCAAAGCTCTGCTTGCCCTCACTGGTGTCCGTAGTATTACCCTGAATTATGCAATCCTCATATCCACCAACCGTGTTACCACAGTACCGTAATTGCGAACCGACTGCAGACCAGAATACCGGGATGAAAGGCTTCGGCTTACTTCCTGGCTTGTTGATCGAGTGCGCGACCGAGCGGCCAGCATTCTGCGCGACATCCCAGTGCTCGATCCGGATCGGTGCGCCATTGCCACCAGGGCCGTGGTAAGGGTATGTCGCAATGTCGCCGATAGCGTAGACGTCTGAGACGCCCTTGACGGCGAAGGACTCGTCGACGATGACCGATTTGTCCTTTTCGTTCAGCTTGACGTGTTGGTTGTTCTGCAGGTAGTCTGTTGATGGGCGCACACCGACGCCCTCAATGACGAGGTCGGCTTCTAGCACGGTTCCGTCTTTCAGGTGTACTGCGCCGATTTTGCTGCTGTCGCTCTTGGAGGGTGTGCCCTTGTCGACGCTGGCAGCCATCTTGAACTTGACGCCATTTTTCTCCAGCAGTGCTTTTGCGACCTTGCCAACTTCAGCACCCAAGATGTTCTCGAGCGGCTCGTTTTCCATGCCGACAATCGTTACATCGTGCTTCTGGCTTGCCAAGCAATTTCCAATCTCCATCCCGATGAAGCTGCTGCCGATCACCACGACCTTCTTGCCGCCTTCAGTGCCGGCAGCAGAGACGATATTCTGAGCATCGCGGAGGACACGGAGAAGGAACACATTACCGAGATCGCCTTTCAAGCCATCAAGTGGGAGGTATCGAGGGATACCGCCAGTCGCGAGGATGAGCTTGGTGTATGGATATTCTTTGCCACTCTTGGTCTGGACCTTCTTGCCTTGGAAGTCGAGAGACGTCACGCTGTCCGTGACGAGCTCAACGTCGCCTTCCTTGTAGAAGTCCTTTGTTCTCCACGCCAACTTGGACAGATCTGTGAGCAGTGCCTTTGAAAGCTTCGTGCGGTCAATCGGCTGGTAGTCCTCCTCGGCGATTGTGGTGATGGCTCCCGTGAAGCCACCAGCACGGAGAGCCTCGATCGCACTCGATGCACCAGCTCCACGACCGACAATGACGACCTTTTCTTGGTTCTTGGACTGTGTCTTGATGCTCAGGAAGCGCCTGCCGTCCTTGATATGCTTCTCTTGCGCCTTGATGTACACTCCACCATCTTTGATGATGACGTCGAACTTATGCAGCGGGTCTAACGCGGGAGCATCTTCCACATCGCCAGTCTTGACATTGAAGCAGGCTCCGTGCCATGGACAAGTCAATCGGCCGTCACCAGTCACAACGCCTTTGACAAGCGGGGCACCATAGTGAGTGCAGTTGGCATTGAGTGCATGGACTTCGTTGTCGACCTTGACGAGAATGACCTTGCCGCCCTCAATGCCATCGACCTCGGCTTCCTGCTTTTGCCCGTTCTTAAGGTCGATGGACGAGAGGTCCTTGAGCTTGAATTCGGTAGCCATGGCTGCTCGAATGCTAGAAGAGATAAACGTCCGTTGATTGACGAATCTGGTTGTGGTTGGAACAAATTGTTTTGCTAGGAGAGAAGCGGAAGAAAGGAAGGGTCGTAGCAGGGACATGAACACTGACCTTTGACGGGACTATCAGATTCAAACAGCTTGACCTGCAGCAGTGGGCAGTGTTGTCTATGAACGCGGACAGCTCGCGACACGACGTAATGCGGGCTTAGAATATCGAAGACATGATTGGCTGGGAGCGGGCTCCGGCGTTCTTGCTTACCTTTGCGCACGTCATGATTCTAGCAAACGCGATTCCGCTACGTAGATGTACCTTTCCGACTTCGTCTGGGCATGTCGTGTTGCTCTCGCGCTCATGTCGGCGACACTATTTGGCGCGGCAATGTGTTGAACGCGTCCAGAGACCATCGTAGAACAGATCCCTACGTTTCCTACGCTTCCATTACGGCGACCAATGCTCCAGGCATGCAGACTTGAGCTATGGGACGGAAAGGTCTGACCATTAGCGAAAGCGATCTCTGAGTGGCTGTCCGCGTTCGACCACGGCCAACACAATCTGCTGGCAGCATATCAGACATACTCTTCGCGAACCGTTCCATGACCACAAGCTGGTTATTCTGGTCGAAAAGATCATCTTCGCACATTCACTTGCTGGTATCTCAATGCATCATGGCCATGGGCGCCATGCAGGCTCAAAACTCCGCTCAGCATCCGCTCCTCGTCGAGCTGTGTCATGAAAACCGGAAATCGGACGTTATCTTGAACCTGTACCAGACGTCCCGCTTCAGGTCTGCGTTCCCTCGAAGCTTGTTTTATTATTGACATTTGGACCTGTCAAGGTCTTCGCGCATATGTAAACTGCTCTCCCCACTTGCACGAACTGATATGAGATGTGAGGAGAGCATACCTATGTTGGCAAAATACTCTTACGGACGCGCGGCATGAGTCGTACGAAACCTCCCCCGATGTGCCAGGCGCCGCTTCTAAAAGGTTGGCGTGCTTACGTGTAGATTACTGGGCATTTGTCTGCCCGGCTGGCGGTTCAAGGCCCAACTATGAATACTCGAGCCGCCCATCATGAGCATCCGCGCTGGCATCTTTTCCGCCTTCCGAACTGGTGTTGTGTGTCCGCTTTGGCGTAGAAATCAGATATGGCAAGCGTACCGGGTGAGTCTGAGGTTGATGAGCAAGTTGCAAAGGCCTTACCAAATCAGACGCGAGGCACCGCACGCCAAAGCATTTGTAGGGCCCTGTCACTCTGTGTAGGGATCTTCCGTACCAACGTCGCCTTGACAGGAAAGTGCGGAGACTGTTGCACTCTGTACCCTGCTGATCGATCAGGGCACAACGCCGCTGCAACGCTACCCGGAAATTTAATCAGACCACATAAACCCTGTACCACCACGCAGTTGCTGTAGTAGTATTGCACGAACCATACGTACCTATGGCTGGGCCTCACACGACGGCCAATCTTCACGAATCAGGATCTGTGGAGGATGAAGCCGGATGTATTCGACATGCCGCGCAATTCCGCAATCCGGTTCTGAAAGTCTGGATGACCTACGATCAGCCCTTCGTGCACTGGCAATATGTACAACGCTCATCTCGAGCTTGGATAATCGCGGTGGCAAGCCCAGGGTGGTGCTTACAAGTCGCATCCTCGCGCAAATCGAGCAGCAGCAGCACCTGGAATACCTGTGTCATTCGCCTTGCGCCACGCCGCCAGCGCACGAACAAAGATCTTGGAAGCACTGCATGCGCCACTGCTACGCAGATACCACGCACGTAGGTTCTAGGGCACCCACCAACGAGAAAGATGTAGAAAATTGTGATAGATGTCTCCTCGATGCCGCTCGGCACCCTTGTCTGTGGAAGCAACTCTGAGCGCAATGGCCGCCTGCCCGCCGCTCGAGTAGCCGGAAATGCACACCACCCAGGTAGCTAAGCTTTCGCCTTTATCCCAGCCGGATCGGGTGGCTGACAGGCATGAGGCGGCTCCAAGGAGGCACAGCCGTCGTTCTGAAGGGTTTTGCTGGACCCAAATGGCATTATTGTCAGTGCCTGTGCACCGGCGCCCGATTAGTCATTTACCATCTGCTTGAAAATCAGTTTCTTGCTTTGAACCAGCTCCAGTTCAGCTTCTGTATTGTCGAGAGCGTTCCGAGATGTCGGCATTGCGGACCATGATTGACGATGTGGGCGAGTGGCGATGCGCCCCGCTTCACGAGACTGATGAGAAGGACAGTCCAAGGAAACGAAGTCACGGTCTGGACATCTTGAGAGCTTGTGCAAACTCTAGAACCACATGGCGTGTGGCTACTGTCTTGTGCATTTTTCTGCTAGTCGCCAATCTCATTCAGCCTACTCGAAAGGTTGTTCAAGGCTTTACTGTAGACTACGACGGCAAAGTCGACTGGTCACAGTATGCTTACTGCCAATATGTAACGACTGAAGCCTATCTCTGCAACTCGTTAATGATCTTCGAGTCGTTGACAAGGGCTGGTGTGAAGGCACAGAAGCTGATGATGTATCCCGAGCATTGGAATGTTGGCGAATCGGACGCTGGAAGACTCCTGGACAAAGCTCAAGCGTTATACGGCGTACGGCTTCAACCCATCGAAATTCAGCATCTCTCAAAGGATGCAACATGGGGCGACAGCTTCACAAAACTACTGGCATTTAATCAGACCGAGTTCAAGCGTGTGTTGAGCCTGGACTCTGATGCCACGGTGCTTCAGGTGAGCAGCATCCAAGACACAAGCCGTTTACATGACCCCTCTAACGCCCAGTCTTTGACTCTCAGTCCATGGACGAGCTTTTTCTTCTGCCTTCAGCCCCGGTGGCCATGCCGCGGGCATATTGGCTAGACGATCACTCCCTCTCCTCCCAACTCGTCCTCATCGAGCCATCGAAAGTCGAATTCGAGCGTATCCTAACCGCATTCGACAACGTCACCGCCAACGAATTCGACATGGAAATTGTCAACGATCTCTATGCCGAATACTGCTTCATCATCCCTCATCGTCGCTACGACCTTCTGACAGGCGAATTCAAGGCAGAGGACCACACTAGGTATCTTGGCTCACCTAACGAGGTCTGGGATCCCGAGAGTGTTATGAACGAGGCAAAGTATTTGCATTTTTCGGACTGGCCGTTTCCGAAACCTTGGGTGCACTATTCCGCTCAACAGCTCGCGGCTGCGACGCCGAAATGTTTGCAGAGAGAGAATAACACGGAGGAAGACTGTAGAAATCGCGATGTTTGGCTTTGGGCATATGAAGACTTTCTTGCTCGTCGCGAGGCGGTTTGCGAATCTTGATCTGGCGCCACCTAATCGAAGCCTCGAGAAAGAGCATGCTTGAAGGGACAAAGCGGAATGAGCCCGAACGAAGAGCTTGCCGTCGTCATATGCAACCTGACATGGTGTCACCATATCTCAACCCTGCCCAGATACCGCCATTGAAGCAGCCATGGTGAGATTGCGCTCGCCGGTGACAGATGAGGCGCTTTGCTGTTCGAGTTGCAGACCACGTAAAGACCAAAGCCGAGATCTGAAGTCATCGCCCTCTCGGACGAGGCTTAGCCCGTCTCCGGGCACTGCGTTCGCTCTACGCCTGGTCCATCCGAGGCTTGTTGCCTTCAGGTCTCAGCTTACGTTCAGCATACACCGGGTGCTGGTACGGCTTCACACAAGCTGTCCAGAGAGCACACACATCTTGACATCTTGGTCCCATCTTCCTGGAACGCAACACCAGCCGAGCGGCCTCGACAATATACAAAGCGCCGCCACAAAGATCCCAGCATTCTCCTGTGTTGTGTAGTCGGCGATATCCCGCCGCATCCTATGTCCGCTTCGTGCACTCCCTGACAAGCGGCGACGCCCGATCTCTCAAGCCACGAAGCGCGGGCATGCGTGGGGGGCGAGTCGTTTCACTGACCTCGAGCCCTGACACGCCACCTACCGGGTTACTAGCATTCGCCTTATTCGAGCTGTCTGATGATTGCGAGGTCGAGGCAGGATCTGCATCGCGCTTGTGGCGCTGACGACAATATTGCAAGATATCCTTCATGTAGGTTCCTCTTTGAAATTATTCCACATGATAGTCAGAGAGCGAGTCGCTGACCTGACTTGCTAGGCACCAAGCGCTTCTTTGAGATCGCGGGACGTGCGTTTCCGGAAGGCGGGGAGATCAATGTTCCACGAGATGCTAGGTTGCGTTCAGAAAAATATCCGTGGGCGTGCGGAACTTCTTGCTGCGGCCAATGCGTACATCGACTGATTCCGTTTGCTTAAACACACTTGCCGCAGGTCGTCACGAGGTTCTGATTAACATCATTCGCGAATGTGTGACATGCTTGAGCGAATCGGAACCGATGTCTGAAGTTCCAGACTCTGGGCGCGTCCGACCAAGACCTTCCATGGCGGGCCCATGGAATGTGACGGATGTAGCACAGCCGTTCTACTCGCAAGTAACGGACTGACAGCCCACGTAAGAAAGTAGCTTGATACCTTGTAGTGCGCTCGATATTATCTGCTCAAACCTTGAAAGCGGCGTGGCGCTCTCCGCGACTTCACCTCTTGCTCACTGCACATCCTCATCTGACAAGACGACCGTCAGCGGTCCGGCCACACAAGAGACGATTCAAGTCTTGTGGCGAGCAACGGAGACCTGGATTGCCGCGGCCGGTAGTCGTAGCGCTGCCTGGAATGGCAGACTCTGGACGCTGCGTGAGTCTTTGGCCGTCGTATCCAGCCAGCCGAGAGGCCCCCTACACATCTATAGTGTTCGCTAATTTTGGCATTCACACCTCGCTGAACTGGATCTCGTCTAAGGATCCCCAGCCCTCGGGTCTTTACCAAACCGCAACCAACTTGCCTGCACAAACAAAGTCCAGTCCTAGCGACGAAGCAGTCGAGCTGTCCGTAAAGTAGTCGTCAAAAGGCCCATGCAGTGTTGTAGTCGTCGACGCCACGATTTTGTACCTTTGCTGGCTCAATACAGCCCTGCTCGTGGCAAGATGGGCCCGCTGTAGAGTTGAACATATGCGCGGAATTATGCCGTATCAATTCACCATAGACAGCCATGTGCTCGGAGTGGGCACTGTGAATTGCTGGGAACACGATCGCTGCGGCGCGTTTTGTCTGCATTATGCCAGTTGTCGTTCCAAACTGACTCTGCTTCTCGAAGAGATGCATGAGGCAGATCCTGTTGAGATAGTCGCATTGAAACTTGTCAAGGGGCACAGCGACTGCGTTCTTCGCTGCTTGATTCTCGAGCCATGATGCTACTCTGCAGCAGTACCTGCACCCAGCCATTCAATTAATTGATTAATTGATCAACCGGCCAGTTCACTAGTTGACAAGGCTGACTGTTAATTATCTGCCCTAGGTGAGCTAGACGGCGTGGCGGTCAACGAGTGGCGTCCAGACGGGCAAGCCTTCAGATCGGATGGGACAAAGGTCCACGAGATGGCAGATCAATATCAGCTGGTAGAATTGCCGTCTAAAGCTCCAGTGTTGTTAACACACGAGCACAGCACAAGCAGGCATGGTGAAGTCTTGTTATTGTGAGCTTATAGCGAAGGCTCGGGGTTGCAGTGTCCACAAATGGATTATGAGGAATCTGGCGGGAGCAAACAGGACCACGATTGTCGGTGGTGCTGCAGAGTCGTCTAAGATACCCATTTGTCGAGTCCAAGCAAACGCAGCAAGCAAGCTGCATTGATGTCATGCCCGCAGTCTCCAACCACTGAGGCTCTCCGTGGAAAATCCTCCTTCTTATATGCAACCAAAGTCCAAGGCATTGAATGATCACGATGCCAGCTTACTGCGGTCGAACTCATCGTGACCTCAGTGACGCTCTGATTCAACCCAGTTACTCCTCTACCTGTGATCTGACCACTACTCTCAGACCATGACCCAAATGCGCGAACAATGAAGTTGCAGCCAAGCAGGAGCGAAGACGTCTAAAATTGCGGCTGCACACACCTGCACAAGAGACGCCGTGGAGGCGTACTCGTATCAATCAGGAATTCAAGACAAACATGTCCAGCGCATATCTCGAATCGCGTGAGCCAGTTCACATCACCTGTGACTGTCTCACGCGAACTCGTGCTCTTTACTGACCACACTGCCGACGCTGTCATATCGAACTGACAAATCTACCGGTAGTCTAGGATTTGCACAGCACAGAAGTCGCGAAGCATCAGGAGTGATTGTCACGTCGAGATTAACGACGACCTGGTGACCAAGTACGCCGTTCGTGAAACGTCGAACCGTGGACACGTCGACAGCACTCACTGCGCTTACTGCGCACGCAACACGCATTTTTATGAGTAAAAGATTTGGCAGTGCGCAGATGGGCTGCACACACTCCAAATTCGCAGGCATGTCCAGAACATCAATTCACCCGCACTCTGCAACCACTGAACAGGAAATGCCGAACCCGAACCAACGGCCTCGCAACAAGCTCCAGAAACGCCACGGCTCCCGAAATGTCGCGCCATCACTCATGTCTTCGATACATAATAGGCGCAGACGCACGCCGAGTCAATGGTTACAGGAGCGGCGATTAGGTAGTTCGCCTACGTTCGGGTCGGGGAGACGTTTAGGCGTGCCTTCTCAGGGCCAGGAGGTGAACGACCAGGAGGTAAACGACCAGGAGGAGAGGGAAAGGGAGCAGGCGAAGGGGCTCGGGGGTTTTGAAGAGCGATATGTGACGCCGCGGGCGGGTATTGGGTCAGAGTTGTCAGGTGCTGCGAGTCAGCCCGCACCGACCGCCTGGAGGATCGTAAATCAGCCACCTGCACCTGCAGAGGTTTCCGGATGCGCTGTCGAGTACCTGATTGCTCATGGCGTCGAGCCGACGGCAGACGATAGTGTTCTGGTCACACGACAAAGTCCTGTGCGAAGAGGTTTGCCAGGTCCTTCGGTGCCAGGTCCTTCGGCTATACGGGCAAGCAGATCACAGCGGCTCGAGGTGGATATCTCTGCGCCGTGGGCGCGGGCGACATCGCTGCGCAAGGCGAGCTCGCGACTCAGTCTTGGTGCTATGGAGTCAGCGCCAGGTGAAGCAGAAGCCTTGCACGAGATTTCGGGACCAACTTCGATAGCGCCATGCCTGCCTGAGATTGCTGCAATTACAGCGCCCGAGAGCGGCAGCTCGGTCTATAGAGACCACCGCTACTCGCAAAGCGTAGCGTCGAGTATTGCGAGAGGCGAGGCGATTGCTCAGGAGACGGAAAAGCACCTGCCGTACGCACATCCACCTCCGCCTTCGATCCCGGACGATGAGTGGCCTCTGAGACCTGCGACGTATGTACCCTGCTCGCAGGTCTCGGGCCATGGCAAGGGGGCACATGCGAGGGAGTCGATACAATTCGAGTGGTTCGACGCGGAAGGTGACACATTCGGCGATGCTCAGCGCTTCGAGGAGGAAGGTACGATGCAGGAGCAGCTGGGCCAAAGCATAAGGACTTCTGAGCATGGCGTTCCGAGTATGCGGAGCAGTGCCGAGCAGTCGTTGCGGCTAGCGAGGTTACCAGAGGGTTTCGACGAGCGGACGGATTTGGAGGCCGTGTTGAGACGCATACTCAGAGCGCCGGCGAGATAGCAACGTATCGTGCGCAGCACATCATCCGCGGCACACTGGCAGATTCCCGTGCAACTTGCACAAGTTCATCACTTCAAGCAAATTTATCGTGTTTTCTCTTGACCTTCACATCCAACATCGCCTCATGATAATTGCCCTCCCTCCTCGCCTTCTTCAGTTTCTTGACTTCCTCATTCTCCAGCCTCCTTCCCACCTCATCTTCCAACTCTTTTCTACTGATCTTGGCCCTCACCTTCTCCGCCTTCTCCACTTTCAACTTCGGCTTGAATCGCGCCTGCATCCTCACCCTCACCCTCGTCCCCTCCCCCTCCTCCTCTGCATCACCCCTCACCTCTACTTTTCCCTCCCTCTCCTGGACGCTCACAAACTTCCCGTGCCCCGTCTTCACCTCAAACTGCCCACCCGCACCCTCGGCAGCCTGCAACTGGAATGTCTCTTCCGGCCCCATGGCTTCGCGCCCAGCTTCCAGCACTCCAAATTTGTCGCAGCCGAGGTAGCGGCCGTGGTGGCCTTTGAATACGAAGTCGGTCTCGCTGCCTACGACGCGCGTAGCGATCCACACCTGTCGTACGTCATGTGGTTCTGCGCTTTCGGGGCTGCCTTCGACCATGTTTTCGATGTTTTGTGCGAAGACTCGACCTAGCTGATCGACGCTCAAGCTTGAAGGAGGCTTGGAGGGGAGTACGATGAGGACTGGGCCGGTGATGTCTGCGAGGGCGTCGGCAGAGACCCAATTCTCGTCGTCGTCTGCCTCGGCGCCTTCGATTGCTGCAAGTTGTTTTGCGGCTGGCGCATCGTCTATTTCGGCGTCGTCTTGGTGGGCACGTTTGCGCTTTTTGCGCTTTTCGCCCTTGAAGGAGAGTGGCTTGACCATTCTGCTCGTATTGCGTTTACAAGTAGTCCGATGTTGGAATATGATCAAGGCGGCACTAGCCCATGCTGGAACTGGAGTCAGGCCCTCTTGTGCATACTTTTCACCCAACTAGACCTTCCTGCATAGTACGTACATTCTGTTTGCACATCTATAAGTGGCTTCAAAGTCCTATGCCATAATGAAGGAGCCTACGGCATCCGATAGCGCTCCGCAAGCACTTAAGACCGTCAAGACGCCGTTTCGAGACCTGCTAAACCCGTTAGCAATCAGGATCTGATCCAACCACCAAGGAGACAGACGAATTCATAGATTCAGACTCTTGACCCAATCCACATCCACTGGACCAGATGGATCGGCTATCCCACCGATCCCATCCGACTCTCGATTGATCCCATTCACCACCGTCGGTCAAGCGACAGCGGCTCAATCGCAAAGATACTACTGGTCACGTCCGTTGTACGAACCCTGCAACGACACCCACACCCCGTACGGATTTGCAAACCGACTGCACTTCCCATCCACTTTGGTCGACGGCGATGCCTGCGACCAAAACTTTCGATCGTTGCAAGTACTGTTTGCCGACTCAAGTTGACAGCAGTACGCCTGGTTCGCAAGGCAATCATGTGCATATGACATGGAGCGATCCAACCACAGGACAGTGAGGTCTGCTCGACCTCTGAAACCTGCGTGAACTTCTACCAGGCTAGGCTGAGACCTCTGATCGTGGTATACCCATAACGAGCTACCTCCCCTGATGCCAGGCTGGGCTGCGCATATCTTGGACAGAGGCTGACCATGTGTCCGAAGATTCAGGGTCATCTTGTCGTTCAATCAGGCCGTCTCGACTGAGCGGCTCCGCAGCTCCGTGAGTTCGATCCCCCAGGGTGGCACCACCATCAGACGTATCTGTCAGGCAGCCTCGTTTTGACTGACGTGTCAAGAATCAGGTCAACACTGGATACATAGCAATAAGAGTCCGACCGATCCGTTCAAGTTGAGTATGGCTGTCTGTCAAGAGGACGTAATCAGACTCTCCGAACGGCCGGTGTTGGCATTCTATCAATCACTCGATATCAGTTCGCCTATACGGTGACGCGCCCATATCCTTCCAAGTGGTTCATGCCAGTCACGATAGCCGCGGGAGTCATGTCACTGTGGTCATCTCACTGCTGAACGTCGCAGCTTATGGGGTACGACTTGTTTTTGCAACCAGTCGCGGGCCATAACGCGACTACCTTAGCTCACGTCACGACACTCGAGATCATGGTCGAGGAGGCATTTCTTCGGCTGGACACCGTCAAGCTCGAAAATGGGAGCTTTTGGCGCGACTCTTACGTCGAAGAGTCGCATTTGCTGCAGAAGATGTTCACTTCCCTGAGAGCAGCGATGATGATTGACTGTTTTTACCACACGAATAACGTCCGTCATGGTCAAGGCGGGCTAGGGAAGTGGGTCGAGATGCCTTGCTACGATGAGGAGGAACCACAGGTCGTCAGGAAACATCGCAACGCAAGCACTCGACGAGATATGAGGTTATTGGCGCTATGAGCTGTCTGGCCGGGGGGTGGGACTGTAATTAGGCACTCGAGATCAGATCTTGGCCTAATCGCACTTGGCACTGCCGTCGAGATCAGTGTCACCCATGCGTGTGCGACAGCATTCCCAAGGCAACGACATGGCGGCAGCGTGCTGGTGTTTGTAAAGGCGGCTGCACATCACTGAATAATGCCCAGGTACGGACCTAAGCAGCAGCAGACAGCATGAGCGCTTCTCGGGCATACCTGGTCTTGTATGATCTCATGAAATGTCTATGTATTCATCGTCCAGCCAAGCTTTCAAAGGTCGAGGTCAATAGCCCAGCCAATATTACCTTTTCCTTGCGGGGCGGCATGCACTCACGGCGTCCCGATAGCGTTGCGCATGGCTGATCAGTTTGCTTGTACAATACTTCCGACATCTCCGACGTCCTCAACAACACCCGAGACGACGTTCTTCGTTGATGTCTTCAAGATCAGCATTGCCGACTGTCTTGAAGACGGCAATTGGACGGGCAGCATAGTGACGGTGTCGCTGTTTCCGTGGAAGCGGCAAGATACGGTATGATAGCCTGGCGGCGTGCTCTGGCCACGACCCTGGCACTACCGGACATCGGATGGGCATGTTACATAATTCCAGATTGGTCCTATTTCGCAGAACATACACTTGCGAAACGTTTTGCTGAACGTCGGTACCAGTAGCCCTGAAGGAGCAGTTTGTGTGCAGACTAGTCTCCCATGGCACAAGTTAAGAGTCCGAATAAAGAGGTGCTGGGCGCGGCCGGCTAAACCTCGACCTGCAGTCGACGGATGAAGTACGGGTCTAGTGTGTATTGTGGCTATGAGAGTAGACGTTTGCATGATGCTGGAGTTTAGAGCAGCGATACCGGATCGCGCTGTCGATTGAGCGTAGGCAGGAGCACTATTGCTTGCTATGATCATGCTTCGATCTCGACTGGTCACAGCCGTGGCGACGATGGCGCCGACCGTAGAGACTACGCTCATGTCCGTATAATAAGCTTGATCCACGAGTTCCTGCCAGTTAGTGAACGGTCCAAGTGTCTACACTACAGCGACCTCGACCTCCGAGCTCGTTCATTCGCCGTCCAAGTAACACGAGCCCTCTCTTTCAGGGCCACTTCAGTCTGCACAATGACTGTGCCGCTAACATCTTCTCATGCCGAAGGTGGTAGAGGCGGTGACACATGGCTGGCTCGCGTCTGCCTACGGGTTTTCGCCGATACTCGTGGGCGCGGCTATCCGTCTAGAGCTGGACATTGTGATGTTGCAGAGATATGAGATGACTTACGGAGTCAGGTTGACGTAACAACAGGCTCAAGCACGGACTCTACAGGCACAGTATTATCGTCTGTCGGTCGACCAGATGATTAGCCATGGCGCACGTCAGTGCGATACAGCATTTCGCGACGCATGCATGCATGATAGCTCACACCTGTGTTGCAGGCAGCTACATTTTACACTTGGCCGTCTGCTCCATGGCATAGCTTGGTGTGTTCTTCGTGCTCGATTACTGATCGGCTGGTCTATTGCGCTGGATGGTCGTACCGACGCCAACGTGGCCTTGCCAGAACAAAGAGCCAGCCGGTGGGACAAAGCCGTTGTCCTGCTTTCTGGATTGCCTTCATTGCTGCGCATGATGACATGGTCCATACAGTTCCAGTACGATCTGCATTAGCAGAAGTACGAGTGCCTATCTGAAGACGGCCGGGCAATGGCATGATTCCAGCCACGCAGTCCAGATGTCATCGTCTCCAGCGATCGTTTCGTGTTGATCGACACAGTGTGGACTGTCTCCATGCACCGAGGAGCTGCCGTTTGAGGAACCAGGTTCGTGCTTCCTGATGAGCCATCGTTCGCGACGCCCCTGATCCACACCATCGCCGTGGTCTCCGTGTACCATGCGCGGATCTGTTCCTGCTACTGGCGCCAGTTCAGACAACATATCAGGCTCGAGAGTAGTCCTGTCATGTGTTATATGACAGAGTAAGAGTCAAGGATCAGCTGACAAGTCAGGAAGGATCGGGGCTTTGCCGAAGACAATCGCCGAATCAATAGAGCGCAGCTTCACGCCCTTCGCTTCTGTTACCACGCCACCATGCACATTGCCTCTCGCGAAAAGCCATGCGGGCCTGATAATGGATGATGCATCACGCCAGCTCCTTGACGAGGTGCAAGAGTCGTTGAAGCACGAGCTGGCCGCCGCAAGGCCATTACTTCACGATCTGGACCAGGCTTGGCTCCTCCAGCTGGGACGACCTTCTGTCGCCGTGCGTAAAGGTGCGCGCTTCTATTACAATTTGCTTATATTCAAATGGACACAGAATGACGCAACGGCAATTTCGTCTGTCCAATGGGATCCCATCGTCACAGAGATTGAAGCTCTGTCTGAGGATCTACGCACAGAGATTAGCATAGGGAGACGAAGTACCGGCAAAGTCATCGCACATAGCGAGAATGCCAGTCTGATTGATGCGGTCGTTGTCAGCGCTTCGGAAGTCACAAATAAGACACTGATGAACGTACACGCCGACGTTCCTGTCTTCGCAAGCGCCCAAGCAGCTGAGCAAATCCAACAACGGCATTCCTTCCGAAACGTCATCGTCATCCCGAGACTGGAGCACCAAGGCAGCGAAATGGATTGGAGAGTGTCAAGTCTACCGCCCCTTCCAGAATGGTTAGGCATCAGCTTGGTTCCGCAAGATGATACCAACACAACACTCATGGTGACCTTTTTGAAGCATTACGGCATCCCGCCTGCGAAATCGGCTGGCTCAACTGCCAAAGCAGAAAAGCAGAAACAGCAGCAACATGCTACTAACGAGCTGGACGAGTATGATGGGGCAGCCGAGGCCATTGTCTATGCGCCATCTGTCTACAGCCACGAAGGTCTCGAAGTCATCGCCACTGCCTCACCACCCATCAGCACGCTGGCTCTGCTCTACGAACCTGATCTCAGAGCGGTGCGGTCGGTAAGAGAACAAAGGACACCTCGCATCATCTGCGCGCAGCGGTACCTGAATGCGAAATACTGGGTCACTGCGGCAGGAGAAGTCAAGCAGCGCAACTGGCTTTCGTCGTGGTTTGCTCCCCTGCGAAATTTGACACCAGAAGAGGTACTGAATCGAGCAGTGAGGCACCGGAAAACAGATGTGGAGACTGACGGCGTCCGTGAGACCGTTGAAAATGACCCGGTGGTCGCGTTTCAGGATGTCCAGTGGCTGGATCTCTCGAATGGGACAAGCAAAGTACTGCGATGAGCATATGGGTTTCAAAAATGATCGACAGGATTACTTCACCAATATGAGTCTCCCCGTGAGCAGGAACTTGTTCATCCAATGGATCAAGAAAAGTTCTGTCAGATGCGTGTCAGCACCAATCCATCACAACGAGAGCAAGGAGAAATGGTTTCATCTGCATTTCTCCGGACGTATTGCATGTCGCCCCTCTTGTTTCCTGTGGTCCTGGAATGGTACCGAGTGATACATGCCATGTTCAGGTCGTTCCGGCGGGCAGAAAAGAGTCAAGACAAGTGACCTCACACATCCAGACATGCGTCAGACGAATATCAGCGCATAAATAACTGAGGAAATCATCGGGATATGCGCTCTTTGTTCTCCATGTAGCATCGCTGAGAAGAGCAAATTTAAGCAAATCCCAGAATCTTGTTTCCTTGCTTCAGCATCTCGATCTGCCCAGGTGACAGGCCTGCCTCTTTTTCATCCCATGCACTGAGGCCCCATGCTCGCATCGCATCCGCTCCGCCCATGACTTCGACATGGCCCACTCCAGGCCGTCCCACGTGCCGGCTCTCTCCAACGCCACCACCGAAGTCCGGACACGGCTCACCCGCTAGGAACGCCTCCCTCTGCCGTGCGACAAAGCGAGCATTATTCTCCGTAAGCGGGCATGCAGGTATGTAGAGGACTGAGCTATCTGCTTTGCCCGCGTGTATCCCGTCGACGGCGTGGATGGTATCGCAATGCCAGGCTACATAGTCGCCGGGGTGCACACGAGGCATGTGCACCATCGATCCTTTTGTGGATGAGCCGGGCAGAGGCAGGTCGAGACCAAGGTGAGGATGCAGGTGGGAGCGGAGTTCTTGGCCACGCCCGGGAGTGGCGCCTTGGAGCCAGGATGTCGGGCTGGATTCGAGATTCCAATTGGACGGGAAGAGGTAATCGGAGTCGAAGCTCTGGGTATGCACTGTCAACTCTGTTCGCATGCGGTGTTCTGTCATCTTCGCTTTACCTGAAATGTCGGATCCGCAGGCGGCTTTTTGGGCGAGAAGAAAGGTCGAAGTAGGAAATATGCCGTGGCGTGCCGTAACAGTGGATTAACGAGTAGCGTGCCTTCAAAGGGTCCTGTTTCGCTCATTGCAAGCCAGCCTTGGGCCATGCGGAACATGCTGCAGGCGCCGATGCCTTGATACAAGTCGCTATCGACAGGAAGACGGCACGAACTTTCCCACGGGTTGTAGGCTTCCCAATTGCCCTTGACTCCACGCATCAGCACCGCTCAACCGCGAGTCAATCCTGCCATCAGCCCGCCAGCATCATCACTGCTTCAACTTACCTCAAATACCTTGTCATAGACCCCACCCCTCCCATATCCCTCCCTCTCCCATCTCTCGCAGCTGCCCCCATCCACATGACATCCCAGACTGAACCGCACATCTCCTGGCAATCGCATCCGCAACCGATCCGCATACACGGTCGGGTGACTCGCGCTCACCAGCGCATGAGCATCGTCGGATTGCCAGAACTCCATCAGGAACCTCTGTGCTTTGAGCAGATTCCCATGACTCCGTGCTTTCACTTGCGCAGGACTCCAGTAGAGTTCATATACTTGCGGATTGTCCGGCGGGAAGGCCTTGGTCTGAGGGTTTGCGGCAATGTACTCGCGCAGCTCGCGCTTCCAGTCTAGGACTTCATGAGAAGGAATCACGTTGCGGATAACGGTCACGCCGCGCTTTTTATACTCATCTTTGAACTTCTGAGATGGGGTGGAGAGGTCCCGATAGTCGATTTCGGGTACTACCTTGGGTCCTAGGTCTGCTATGAGCGGGACCTCTTCGCGGAGGGACTTCAGTAGACGGTGGAAGGAATGTGCGAGGGCTTCTTCCTTGCCGGCGAGGATCTTGGCTTTTAGGGTGGCGAAGCGTGGTTCGAGGGGCCCGAACTCAACGCCGGAGAGGGAGGCAAAGGCGTCGGAGATGTCGCCTTCGGCTTTTTGCGATGCCGTCTGTGTGGACGCTGAGCGGGTAGTCACATCTAGAGCCAGTGCTTGTCGGGCTCGTGTGAAAGCTCTCTGGGCAGAAGTGACTAGCGAGTATGCCATTTCGCAACGGATTGAACATCACTAAGGCGGCTGATCAAAGCTGAAGTGGCATCGATGATGTGGATTCCTACTTTGGTCCAAAAGAATCTGGTTACTGCCACGCTTTCAGCGAGGCGTCGTGCTCCGCACCCGACTCTACGCTCTGCTACGTAAGATCAAGGTCTTGTACTCTGCTGAGCGTGCCTCCGCATGTGAGGAGCTGAGCCGACGGCCGGCAGCGCGTCTACGCTGTCAGATTACCCCTTCGAGTATCCCGCGGCGGATCCTTATCTCGGCTAAATTCATGAATGGAAAGTTCGGTATTATTTGGGCTGATAGCTATAGCCTATATAGAAGCAGCTTTGCCATTTCATCGAGCATGTTGTGCGATGAGAGTCCTGCATCCCAATCTGCGCATCCCAATCTGCGCGTACCAATCTGCGGCCGTCGGACTCGCGACCCAATGGCTCCATAGCCGAAGCCACATTCTGAACCTTCTCAATGCGGCCGTGTTGGCTCGCGATCTCGAGGCGCTGATACCATTGGCCCCAGGACCTGCTTCTGACTGGACATGCGCAATGTCTTTCAGCCAATGGATGATGCACCAATCCTCACTGAGACGTGAAGTCGCCGGTTCCTGCGCCCTACCTGATACTCCCTCCAAAGAACCTATTTCTGCATCGACAGCCTAGCGTGAGCCGTACCGCTTTGCCAGCAATACCAAACCGTGTTCATCTTCTGAGACACGCGATGGACGAACGACTGAAGGGTCTTCTCCGCGTATCAACCCGGCGTTGCTATGGCTTCACGGAAAGCACTCGACCGATCCACGGCCTGTCCTTATGAGTGAGCCGCGCCGCAAGCGACTTTACTTTGTGCAGTGGGATCTTGCATGTTTGATCTCTGCTTCAGGATCTGAAGAGATGCTCTAACATCTGATGGCCTGCCAGAGAGTGTCGATGCGGCCAGCGAGCGAGTACTTGGAAGCGACATGAGGCTTGGGTCCCACGACGATAGGCTTGCTGCAGAAAACTCTCACCCTCTGAATGTCGATGGTGTGCGCTGAAGCTTTGATACTCCTCTGAGCATGGAACGCAGCTTTAAAATATCTGCTGCTTGCTGCAAATCGCAGATGCTGGTCGATCAAATTTCAAGCTCACATGGTCTGGTTGCTGAGGCGAGGGACAGACAGCACAAATCACGGTCAGATCAGTGGCTTTTGAAGCTGCGCAGTGCGGAGCGACGTCTGTCGTCCTCTGTGGCTGCTTTCTCATAAATCCGAGCGGTCCTTTCTGGTCCTGTCGTCTCGGGAGCCATGGACGCGCAGTCACACCTGTTCTTCAAAAGTCGGACGGAAATCTGTATCGTTCGATTGTCGAAGAGATCGATCTTGCGTTATTGCCATCGATCAATGACAGCGTCAGGGTGTCCCTCTTCAAATGCGTTGTTTGGGCGCGGTGTTACCACTCGATCAGTCATAAGCCCAGTTTGCTGTTTTACCACCGCTCTTCGGGTCAGAATGCGTTCACATTGGGCAGCCTACGGTCGACGCACCATTATTAATGCAAATTTAATTTAGAGGACCGTTATGTTTCAAATGTGCACGGCTGAGGACAACCTTATGTGTCCGTCACTCCGACTCCAATGACGCAGCTTTGCAGCTGCAGAACCGGACCGTTGTTGAATTCGCTCTACAGCAAGTATGCTATCTCCCGAATCTGTTCGACAAACTTGCATCGAGCCAGGTGTTGGCAATATCTTCTTCAAGATCTGATCCACGAGCTCGAGTAACCGCAGCGTCTTCAAGCAGTTAATAAGGTTGCTGATAAGAAACGCCTTTGCTCGCTGAAACGAGGTAAGATTGATGCATGTCTCGCTCGCGCCGTCCGGTTCGCAGCTCCGGCCGATTTATCTCGGTATCACTGCATCATGACAGTCTGCTCATGCATGCACGTAAGCGAGAGTCTAGGTCTCGCCGTTTGTGATCAGACTGCTGATATCTCGATAAAGCTCAGACATGATTGCCTATAGCGAAAGGATGAGAGTTACTCACTGGTCAACTAGACTAAGTATGCAAGGTAAGCACTTAGTTGCCGCGGTTGTCTGCATCTCCTATCGAACTATTGTCCGATCACTGTCTCCTGCTCGGCATGGACATAGCGGAGCTACAGATGCAGACTAAACTAGACAATGCTACTTGGTCTTCACTGTTGATCCCGTGAAGACTCGATAGGCGCACAGCGATTCTGCACTGGACGTTTCGGTATGCTGTGAGGTGCTCTCGAACTCAGTCTTGCAATGTAATGCCAAAATTCGTCAAGGCAGCTGTTGCTTTGGCTGCATTGCGAGGTTGTTAAGTCACTGCTCCAAAGCACTGCAATAAACTATAGAATGAAGGAAACACTTGGCATCACCGCGCAGCACCCGACGTTGATCGGAGCACAATAATGGAGTTTGCATCGCTCCCACTGCAGCCCGTGTCGAAACAACCACAAGGATGCATCCGCGCCTAATAGTGCTGCAGAGTTTCGCGGCGTCTGCGCGCGCCGCTCCTTGTTGTATACGGACCAGATTAAAACAGTGCAGGTGGGTTTCGACCAGGACGAATACGTATTCCAATCGTCATTAGCCGTTCCAGCCCTGAGCACTAAGGCAGACACTACAACAGCGATAGGCTGGACATGGCGCCATGCTTACCATCAGATCTCGATGATTGTCAAGCGGTAAGGCAGGTCAATCATGGCTGCGCCCCCGTTTTCATTATTGTTGTCGTTGCGATCATAGAGATGGCAGAGTGCGTGAAGTTCTGGGATTATGGCTCCGGGCCGATTATCGTGTCTTTCAGTCTGCTCTGCCCGTAAGCTAACCTAATCACACCATGAGTAGTAGGCTAGTAGCGTCTCTGACTCAATTTTGCTGTACAAAATTCCTACTTCTAATTCCGGCCGGCTGCCTGAGCAGAACAAGAATGACCGTCAGTCCGCGAGCTGAGAAGCAGGCTCAACGTTCGCCCAGTCCTCTGCGTGTCTGCGACGCGGCATCCTTCACGTCGCTCACATGCCGAAGATCGAGATCCAATCCAAGCGGTCAAGAACTTGGTGGCTGGGAAGGCGGGTAGGGAATCCAAGAACTCCAAAGAGGCTTCAATCTCCACTCCGGCAAGCTCTTTGGAATCGCAATACGTTGCGACATAACGATTAGTGATCTCTAGTATAGCTGAAGTTTAACCAATGATGCGGGGCGGCCGCCGTCTAGGGGAAGACCCTGCGGACCAAACCTTGATCGTCCCCGGTGCATTAGTTCAAAAGATGAGGACGAGGCCTAAAGTTAGCGTCTGGTTGTTTTCATGCAAGGTAGGCAAGGTGGCACAGGGTTCGCCTGCCTGCGCAATCCATGGAGTTTTGAGAAGCTTCAAAGACCACGATGCCCTGCTGTCAGCCGATCTGGGCTGAATGGACGCGCCACAAGCGCAGAGATTGACCCCGTGGCAAGGGCGTGCTTGTTATCGCCGTCGCGGTACGTCAATATTGAAGCCCTCCGCAACGCACCTCGACGATCGTTCCGGTGAGCCGCATGGCCACCGAGTCGGTCGAGAAGGCTGCCTGGCTCCGATGCTATAGATCGCGGAATTCCAGTCCCACGAGTGCATCTTATTATCAGGAAGCAGCTCGTGTTCCAACACTCCTACACTCTGCATGTGCGTGTAAGCCGCGCGCCGAAGTAGAAAGCTTGTAGATGGACGCCAGCCAGGGACGTGGTTGTTCTACAGTCTCGGTCTAGCTTCGAGTGTGAAACTTCCTCCACACTGCAGCTGCATGCCCCGAAGGTTGCTGCGAGAGGCGTCGACCCGCGATAAGGCCTATTCTCTAGAAGCATGGATGCCATCGAACAGAGTCGTCGCAGGCTGGCATCTGGCAATAGCTGTCTCGAGCAAGCGTTGCAGTGGTTGTGCACGATCATCGGCTGCTGCCAAGTGAACAAGGTTGATCCACGGAGTCAGCTCTCGTCAAGCAGGCCAGCCCAGGGAGATAGCAAGTCAAACCAGATCGTCCATACAGCAAATGCGCGTCTGGAATGCATTAGCCGAGGGATATTATCAGACGTCGAAGCGGGTGACACTCAAGGCATGACTGCATTATTGCAGATCGATGCCAACGATACATCAGTGACTCTATCAATCATCCAACCAGCCGACCAATACGGAGACTTATTGCTTGACGATCGAATCGACGTCGCTGTCGTGAAAGACGTCGTCGGTCAACTTCGCTTGGTCACCAAGTTGGTCGGCCAACTGATTCACCCACTCGAGAGCTTTGCGCTGAATGATGTAACCAGAAATTGCCATGCCGAATAAACTTTGGTCCCAAGCTGCCAGCCGCCGGATCATCCTCGCGGGTCCAGGCAGTCGTCAGCATGGGCGGCGTCAGCCTTTTTCGGAGACTAACCCTGATATTGGGTGCGACCAAGAAGATTCAAGGGAGTACCACATCGGAAGAACCTCAAACCAAGAATCACAAAGTATTCAATTCACGCCGGTCTCGAAATCTGCAAAGTGGCGTCTACGGAAAGCATTGCACTAGAGCCAATATGGACAACGGATCTGTACGACCAGGGTACCCCGTTGCGGTCACCATCTCGGCTTTTCTGGATTCATCCATCGTCGAGTGCCTTCCCATTATGGCCATCGTCCCATGGGTTCGCTTGTGCAGTAGTGACCTCTTGCCCTTTTGCACCAGTAGTGGACACCCATCCTCTCGCAGAACCTGAGATGATGTAGCATGATCGCTTACATGGACAGTACGTATACTGTTTCTGGCATGGCGACGACAATCCATGGCGCTTATCCTAGACCGTCCACGAGCCACGTCCTAAGCTCCTGGACCAGATCGATCCTTGCGGGATCTCAGACCGGCTCCGAACGAGCAAGGAACCCGACAGCTATAGCCCAGCAGACAACCCTGACCTTGGACACATCGTCCAGCTAATTGAAGGATGAGCCGGGCTTTCCTCGCTGTCGTCGGTCTCCCAGAAACCCAGTTTCCAGCAGTCCGAAAACGGATAGTTATTCGACCAATATCAGTACACTGCACGTAGTATTTGGCACAGATCTCGCCGCTCTGCAGCATCAGTAGGGTAATCAGTGTTTTGGAAACTAACATTGTTGACACGAATCACATCAACTCAGCTCCAGGGCGGCTCGCTTGTCCAATCTGCTGCCACGCGACTGACATTGCCTCGTCGTGAGTGCAGTATGCCATTTATATTTTGTGATGCGGTCCGCTGAGTGAAGAAGGGGTCGAGCACGTGGGATCCGAGGATAGAGTCTCATAGAAGCGCTAATATGTTCTAGCAAGCCACATGCGGAAAGCTCGTCTGTCCCAGAACAAGCCTCTTCCGACGATCCACGCACGGAGGCGATCTGGCTGGTCAGGTACCCTGAACGCCGTTTACTTCTTTGACCGTTGCGAAGCTCGCATATTCTTGTCGCACCATTGGTCGCTGAGGCAAGCTCCAGATCAGCCTGACAGGATGCGCTACCGGGGCCACTTCTGCAAGGCACTGCAAGTCTGCCAAGCTACCGTGGTGCCCTGTGCTGCTGCTTGACTACTGTGCTCGTGCGTCAAGCAGCCATCGGGCATCGACCACCCGGACGTCTCTTCTCCTCCTCTGTGACAGCATCGCGCAATTATCGAACGAGCGCCCCATCGGCCATTGCTTCTCGGCCATAGCTTGTCTATTAGTACGGATACTACCTCGACCCCCCCTCCTGCAGCTCATCGCTTCCTTTCATCGATTAAATTAAAGCAGCACTCAATGCTTTCTTAGACAATCGGTCACACAGCACGAGAGTCATCCACGTTCAATACTTGGCACTCATCTGGAACGCTGCTGAATCGGCTTTACCGATCTCTGGAACTTGACGTGCCTGCAACCCGATTTGCAACGGTCTGCGATCTGTTCCAGCACATGCTATCCTTGGTCCAACACAACAACGCCGCGGCCACAGTTCCCCATGACTTGCGTAGTGGCGTCGTCTTGGCACCCATTCGGCGACAGTAATCCATGGTCTCCAATGAATCCCAACATATCCTCATCGAATCATGTTAGCTTAGAGCGGCAGGTCTCTCACGACTACCTGTCATCAGGTTCCGAGTCCCGAAAGCCATCAAGTACCTCGTCCGGAAAGAAACGAGCATCGAGAGCCGGAACGCGAAGTGTCTCGACGTTATCGGCAGCACAGCTAGAAAGAAAACGAGCAAATGATCGCGAGGCGCAACGAGCCATCCGGCAACGGACAAAGGATCACATTGACCACCTGGAGAGGACTGTCAGTGATCTGCGAGGCAGCCAGGAAGCGCACGAGAAGCTGGTTGCAACTACCCAACAACGGAATCGGGAGCTTGAAGAAGAAAACGCATTCCTTCGCAGCAAGCTCAGTGAATCGGGATTCAGCTACAATGTCACCGCCGAACGTATGGCACTCCCGTGATACAGCTCATACTGTGAAAGCCGATCTAACGATTTGTAGGGCATGGATCAGGGCCAAGTCTGCTTTCAGTACACTCCTCTACTTCACCGAACGCGGCACATCCCTCGACTATCGGAGCGAGTATCGGTCGACCAGCTTCTGCGTCAGCACCAAGAGCATTATCTCTTGCGACTTCGCAGTCTTCAAGCTCGCGCCCCGATTCGTTTCAACAAGGCCCCGGTTTCGTGACTGGGCCCCAGTCGGCCGCCGTGTCTGCGAGCGTGATGTCTGCAGCCCCTACAATGGCAGCGTGGCGACCTCAAGAAGGTACGTACCAAGGCTTGGAATCAGTTTCCGCCCCAGGCGCGTGTCAAGAATGGCTGGGCTGATTGTTATCCAGGATGGACGTCGAGTGCGCAGCCATACAACTGGTCTGGAGCCCAGGAGTCGCGATCGCAAAGCTTTGATCAGCAACATTCGCAACCCCAAGCTCACCCAACAACGGCATACTCACATACAATCCCAGGCTTCTCCCCTGGGCCCTCAGCTCCCCCACAAGCATACCACCCACCACAGCTTCCCCCGACCGCAGAATACCAGAATATGGCTGTGACCAGTCCAGCCAGTTTCCAGACTGGGGAGCAACAGAGCTTTTCACACTCTCAAGCGCAGCAAGGGTTTGCTGCAACGGCAGCGCAACCGACCGCGGCCTACTCGCAACAGCATCCGCCCCAACCCCAGCCTTACCAACCACCGACCTTCCAAATGGGCCCGATGCAGGTACCACCCTCGCCGGCTGGCGAGTACACATCTTCGCACGGACCAATGCAACCGCCGCCGATTCCAACCACTACGTACCACCAAGCACCAGTGGAAGCTCACTATGCCTCTCAATCGCAGTCGGACCCGTTGCCGTTCCGTGACGACACTGGAGCACATGCATACGCGTTAACGCACTACTCTGCTGGATGAGGGCCGAGCGCCCAAACACTAGGCACAGGCTGAGAACACGGCACAGCAAGTGCGCAACGCCTGACAGCTTCCATTGGATCTGGATACTTCATCGAAGAGCGGTCCGCATTTAATGCGATCGCGCAACTTTCGTCCCACCATCTGTCCTCTTCTGGATGCGACAGCATTTGGATGTTCCGATCAGTCAGCTCAACACTCCAAGCAATAGCATGGATGGTCCACATCGTGGATGGCACAAATGCAAGGTGTGTGTGATGAGCATGCTGTCGAACAATTGTATGCGCAAGCTCCAAACTCAGGTTCAAAGCCACGGCAAGCGACTCGATCCCACCGGCCCCCCGGCTCCGACGGGACTGGGTTGTTATTTACCTGGGCATCTGGGCATCTGACCAGAGCGGGGAAGCTGCAGCCCTAGTCACTCGCCCGAAGGCTCTTCTAGAGCAAGGTTCGTGGTGTCGGAAGGCCGAAGTTTATACGCAGCAGAACTGGACTGTGCCGTGTTGTTATGATTGATTCTACGGCGAAAGGCATCTACAGCTGTGCCTTGTGCACCATGTCGTTGTACAGCTCACTGCGATTCTCCACCGGCCATGGCATTGCCAAGTTGCATGGCGTTATCCGGCTGACTGTGTTCGTGCGGCGTTGGTCTCATCCTCAACCTGACCACTTGTACCATTATCATGACTATCGGCAGCGATAGGGAAGCGATCGATACCCCAAGGCACTGTCTGTATTTTACCAGAATAGGAAAACTTGATTGTTTGCAGACTATTGCTGCTGCCACTGTTGCATTGCTCCTCTCTGCTCTCGGTGATCGCGCTCAGCGGCCGCGATTCCCCAGCAAGGCCTTGATCGATCACTATGTATTTTGAGTTCGTGTTGGGCAGATTGTAAATGCAGCGCGCAGAAGTTTCAAACGTAGTGCGCTCGACTCGCCGCATGCCTCTGCCCTGCGGCGAGCGGATGATGGTCCAAACGCTCCAAATCACGCCTGACCTGAACGCGCAAGCGATTGGACACAGAATGATATTCTGCTTCGCAAGCGAATAAGATGGCAATGGGGAGAGTAGCGCGGGGATCGAGCAATTCTCTGCGAGCGGATTCTCTCCCCATCGTCGGTGGGTCCGTTGCGAAATGCCTTGCGCGATGTCTGGAAAGTTGCGCCGGCGGCGCCGGACAACGACTCGGCCCTCGGCGTCACGGCGTGGCGACCGTTTCCTCCAGATGTCAGTAACTAGTCGCAATTACAACTAAAACCGCTCAAATCAAGAGCACGCGAGCCCGTCTATCCGTGGCGGAGAGCTTGGCATATGCCCTGGCAATCAGGAATCAAAGAACAAAACACGTTTTCGTCTCACGCGCTAAATATCAGACTTCTGGCGGATGTAGAAGGGCGATCTCGACCGCTTCCCAGATTACACGCAGTTCTGGATGCAAGCTCGCCCACGTGATCTGCCGCATCCGGAGCGGTATCGACGTGTCTGTGCAGGATGAGTGAGGATGATGGACCCCAGGAAGCTCGATCGCGCTCTGAAATGAGAAAATGCCGCTGGCCAGACGGCCGGCAAGCACCAAGCAATCTCCTGTACTTTTGCGACGGTGTAACCGGCTGTCTTCAAGGGCTACCCCCATCGGAAATGCCGCAAGGTCCCACATTTAGAAGAAGCTGTGGATGAAGTTTGGATGTCAGCAGTATGATCCCTTGCGCCTGCATGCGGGAAGACAATAATGCTCAATAATCCCCAGGGGCAGGCGTTGCCATTGCGTGGGTGTAGAAGGCACAGCTGCTCCGACTGCGCCGCGGAGATTGGCGTCAGCTCTGGGAAGGTTCTCGAGTGATGATGATCGTGCTGCAAGTTCTGCAATCTGACGAAGCTCGCTGGCGGCGATCAACAGCCTTAGGCACGGCGCCAGTCGACGCGATACACCCGACTCCAACCCAGCCACAACGGCGCCCATGCCTGGATCCGCGCGTCCGAAGGATTACAACCACATGTATGCAGGTGTACCCAACCGACCAACCCAGCGATGATACCAGATATGTTATTGAGCTAGAGATTCAGCACTGTCATCGCTCAGCTTTTACTTTGGTTCCTGCCGCTGAAACAACCGACCGTGCATTTCGACACCATCTTGACCAAATTGCATTATTATTATCGAAGGCATTGTAAGCATCGCCAGATGACTGATCTACATTGCATGTTCGAGAATTTGTAAATGCAATTGAAGCCATCGGGTCTTGATCCGCTGAGCCTACGGCTACCGTATGTCGCTCTGCATTAGCGTTCCGACTCTGCGAACGCAACTGATCTGCATTAGCAGACTGCCATCTTCCGATGCTGCAGCAACGCCGCACTCAAGTGCATTATTCTGTCTTGCGCGTCTGCATGTGCGCCACCTAATGCTTTCGCTGCTGTCGACGAATCTCCCTCAGCTCCTCAGGATACCATCTTTCGCCAACGTCGGGATGGCTTTTGATTCGATTCACAAGGCTATTATTGGGCTTCATATGTTAGCAAACGACGCCGACGGCAGGTCCAACGGATCATGACTTACGTGGCCTCGCCTAGATGCGACCAACGGCCCTTCACGAAGGTGAATTCTACGTCGTCTTTCCGCCCGCCTTCTTGCGCAATGGTTTCCCTTTTCAGAACACGGACATGATGTGGTATGTCCATCGATTCGAACTTCGCGTCGTACGAGACGCCCTGGAAGAATGGAATGCTGTAGCGTGCACCTGCGCCAGCCTCGGGGGACAGCACTCTGTGCGTCGTGCTGGCACACACACCCCCAGTCAAGGCTTCTAGTCCTTGCCCAATAGCCACCACGAGCGTGCCACGAATGGGCGGACAATCAATCCATGCGCCTTGCGTATTCTGCGCCTGCAGCCCTCGATGTTCACTCGCTTGCAGCAGGTAAGACGTTAACATGCTGTCTTTGTGCGGTCCCACGCCCTGCCCGACCCCATCACCGACATCCGGGTACTTCACAACCTTCAATTTGTGCTGCTGATCCTGGTCGAGGAAGATGTCAAACGCTGTGGATGGCATATCGAGGCTCTCGGCTATGAGACTGGTGAAGAAGATGCTAATGGCGGACATTTGCTTCATGTATTCCTCGAAGACTCCACGGAACTTCGGGAGGTAAGTCGCGCTTGGCCACTGATTGGGACCAAAGAGATGGTAATACAAGGGATCACTCGCTTTCCTCACGGCATGCGGCGTGCCCAGGTCTAATTGCTCTCGCCAGTCTGCTTTGCACGCTGTTATTTCATTGCCGAGCCTAGAGTAGCCCAGAAAGCTTGGCTCGTTCTTCATCTCGATTGCCAGCTTCTCATCCTCTGGGAGATCAAAGAATTTGATGCCTTGCTCACAAGTTTCGTCGAAGAGCTCCTGGTCGATGCCGACGTTTTCGAGGTAGAGAAATCCGACGTACAATAGGGCGCGCCTCAGCTGCTGCAGGAAAGCCGGCTTGGTCCTGGCGTCTCTAGCCTCCGAAAGGTCAAGAATCGGTATCTCTTCGAAGGCAGCCATGGTGCTGTCAACTCGGCACTCTGATTCTTCCCACTTGAATTGGATTGCCGCCGCGCCAGCAGCATTGCAATGCCCAATTCGCTCCTTCCCAAACCGACAAAAGCCGGTGTCCAGATCACTTCCACAGGACCCAGAATCCAATGGCCGTCAAAGCTGTTGCTTTGGTGACGAAGAGCGCGAGAAATGCACCGAGCAAGATGGGCTCCATGTTGTCCAAGATCGTTCGCGATCAACCGCTATTATCACGCATCGGAGACCAGAAGATCAGTGCGGGGTATGGAGCTTTAGTATCGAATGGACGCGGGGTCCCACTTCTGACGTGATGGCAGAGAAGGTGAGGCTGTCGTTGTCGATGTGTTGGCTGGCAACGCGGTCGGGGATGACTTCTCCACATGAGGCCTTGCTTGTACAGTGAGGCGGAGTGCACGCATGTCGAGCATCTGCACGACGACAGGTGGTGTGAAAAGCGGTGACCAGCGCATCGCCAGGGATCAGCTGTATACTGTCAAGCGCAGAGGATTCATAGTGAGATGCACAACATTGGCTTTGCTGTTTTCTCGCAAAAGATGCATAGGATCAGTTGATCAATGCATGGCATTCGGGTGCAGGGCAATGGTCATGCATGGCGTTGGGTTGAATAGGAATTCGGTGAGAGGCTCAGTAGAAACCCAACCCAAGGCCTCTGACAAACCTCACCTCGTTCGCGTTCCTCTCCAATGCTCTCCGCATGGCCATCCCATACTGTCTTTCGGCATCTTCCTTCGCTCTGTCGACTGCCGAAGCAGCATGCTCCTCTAAATTCTCATCGACTTCATCACCAGCGAGCGGGTCCACATGTCCGTAGCCCAGAACGCCAAGGCGACCATCGCCTGTCCATAGTAACAGGCTTGCTTGACTCTGTAGATCCGGACGGCCGTTCGTTCCAGGCTCAGAGAAGCTGGAGTCGGATTTGGCCACAGGATACATAGGTGATATCTTCTGAACAATGTCCCCTTGCCCCGGGGCGTCGTTTGTTGCGCTGCTCCAAAGGCCGGTCATGTTTGCACCATCTGAGTAGCCACTGACAGGCGCACTGCCGGTCGCTGTGACTGGTCGGATTGATTCGTTGATGTTGTATGTCCTGACGGTACCGAACCCATCTCGCTCTGCCCACTTGAGATTGCCATCACCGTCACTAAACACAATGGCACCGCCATGAGCGGAGACGGAAAGTAGTTTCGAAGCTGACGCGGTCTGTCGATTTTGATATGGCTGGACTCTAGAGAGCCCATAGAGCTCGAGTGAGCCTTTACCTTTGTATTCTGCGGCTGCCAGTATCGTGGTTCCAGGTTGCGAACGAGCATCAATGAGAGCAGATACGGTAGCCTCAGCATTACGGACAAGATCGAGCGAGCGAGGGATCAGAGGATATGGGAATGAAGCAAGGGATGCGATCCGGGCACCAGAGAATATGTTAGTCCGTAAGCGAGGGAAAAAGCGTCGGTCGTAATTGAGCAGACTGGCAAAGCGTCCGCCGACCCAGATGCTGCTATCCTGCTCATTCCCACTTTCGTGCAATATTGACAACGGACCAGGTTGAGCTAAGGATGCGTGAGAGTATGTGGAACCACCAATCATTTCCGCGCCCCGCGTATCTGCATGTGCTGTACGGAATGCTGGGTCCCTTGGATCGTTGAGATGGAGGGTCCAGTTCGTGCCCACGGTGATTGGTGTGTTCGATTGCGCTTCGGAAAGTGCTGTGATCGGCCAGGGATACCGCCTTGTAGATGAGATCTGGAGCGTATTTAGGTCCACCTCGTGAAGCAGACTCTGAACCGCGAAGTAGCCTTTCTTAGTGGAGGTGTCAATCGACACACATTCCACAGCGCCTGTCTCGGTCATGATACTGCGATTCTCCGGAGTAGCTTCTGGTGATCTGCCGGTGAGGAGTCCTGGACTTGTCTGCGCCAACAGCTTGCCCCTACCCGCCGAGCAATGGGTGGATCGAGTGGTGATGTCCCAGATACAGATACTGCCATCGTCCAGCGGCGCCACGATGTTCCTCACACCACCGGCATTGGTATCGACGAGTGTGCTCATACCAGTCGCTTCCCGAGTTGCTTCGATGTCGCCTGCATGATTATTGGGTAGGTCAAGCCATGCCACACTGATAGGGGCGTGGCGTCGAATGAACTCTTGGTAGTAGTTGAGTCGTTCATGCGCATATCCGGGCTCCCAATTAGCGAGTGCTCTTGCGCATTGCACACGTTCCTCAGCCGCTGGATTGAAAGCAGCTCTGACCTGCGGACTTTCCCTCAGCTGAGCCGCATCCCATGTGCCAAAATCACCGGCGGGCAAAGCGCTGACGGCGCTGCGCAATTCAGCCAAAGCTGACGGCTGGACATCCAGCAGCTGCCGTCTTCGCCCACGAGCAGCAACTCGAGAATGATTGAAGCACTGATGTTTCCAGAGATTATCATCGCGGGCAAGGACGAGATAACGGGATGACACTGTTTGAACTCTTACCAAATCGGCAAATTCAAGGAGGGCCAGGATCTGGAGTATGACTTCTTCCGGCAAGCGGTCCATGTTGCTCGGGTCGGCCGGCGAAGTTGGTGGTTCCATCAGTCAATCAATACGTTGACTGGTTGATGCGGCTGACGTTTTGTCGACATGAGTTACTGGTTCTTCGAATGCTTTACTTCCTTGCACGGTGTTGACTGCTTGTTGATGCAGCTGGTTGACTGCTGATACAGGTGACTGCCTCACGCTTCAACACAACTCGTCAACCGGTTGTCTTATTGCTTGCCTGGCAGATGACTAGCAGGTCGTTTGTTGGGTACCAATTATCAGCGCAGACAATCTGGCGATTGCTGAGCATATCTCGCCACCGACCATTGACTACGCCCGCTTGAGCGACATGTACACCCAGTCCAGCGATGCTTGATCGAGTGTTGTCGTAGATGGCTGCTCAAGACTCCTTGGCAAAGACTGCGATGGCGACGGAGCTGTCCCTTGGTCCATTGGAACAGGATGGGTTCATCCCGCGCGGGCTGCTTCCGCGCTCATAATGTTGTCCGAGGCAGTGTCTCGACCGAATCGGGCAGGCACGAGGCCTATCACATGGGATAGAGATGCTGTCACGCGATCCGCAAGGCACAATGGCGAGGCTTAAGTCTCGGCTGTGCCTCACCCTTGCGATGCAGGCGCATATGATGTCAAAGCTCCGGCTTCATGACATTTCGTGAAGCTGCTAGAACAAGGAAGCTCTCCCCACCACATTCAAACCTCATGTCGAAGTATACCATTGAAAGCTGACTTGCATTTCCGAGAAGACGCTTTCAGAAAGACAACCACCCTGATGGCCGACTTAAATCACCTACACGGCTCCTGCAGCTGCGAGCGCAACCAATACACAGTCGTCATTCCGGCATCTTCAGCGTCGATCGCGCAGGTCTTCTTCGACAACGGCGCGACCAACCGACGCGTGCAGGCCTCTCCCCTGACAGCATGGCTCAGGATACCTCTCGAATGGTATCACAGCACCACATACGCCCAATACCCCGACGAGACGCATGCAACCATCAAACGTTGCTTCGAGACAAGGGCATCAAATCCGCTTCTGAAGCCTACAAGAAGACAGTTCTGCGGGTGAGTCATCCAGAACCCCAAGGCGCTCTCGGCAGCGGATCCCTACTGATGCTCTACCAGATACTGCGGCACACACCTTACCGCGTGGAATGAGGGCCCGCCAGGTCTGCAGGCGACCGAGAGCTACGTGGATGTGACCCTTGGCAGCTTGCTTGACGAGAGTTTGGAGAAGCTCGAGCAATTGCGGATTTATGGCGATCTGGAGTCCGAGAGTGATGATGGCCTGGTCACTGGCGGTCGCGTCAGCAACGACGACCACATCCCGAGCGATGAAGTCGAGGCCGAGAGCATTGATCAGTCTCGGGCCTCGAATTTCACCGCCGGGACCGTAAGCTCGCCCATAAGGTCGCGGCCAGGCCATCGCATGCAAGGCCGTGGTCTGCCGTATTTCGAGGAGATGGTGGAGAACAGTCGCTTGGGAAGGATCAAGAGGCAGAAGGGTGGGCACACGACTAGCGACGGACGGAGCACTATTCAATGGGAGGTCATTGAGATTGGGGGAGACGATGAAGACATGGGTGACGCTGGGAGTGTAGGGCTCGGAAGTGGCAATGGCAGTAAAAGAATCAGGGTGGAGTGATTGGAGTCAGCTGCGAAGAGAGGTCCCGCAATTGACGATCGTCACGATTGCTTCGTGAGGGACTGAATAATGATTGCTCCAACAAGCGGGGCTGTCGAAATTAGCGATGGCGTTCGGGTGATGCATATACGGCCATGAAAGCAGCCAAGCGGCCAGAGCATACATGATTTGTGCGTTGCACCTGATGATCATCGGCCCATCAGAAGATGCCAACCGCTGAATGTCACGGTGCAGAGAGCAATGATACGATTCAGCAGCTACAGTATTTCTGCACATGTGCACACCACTGGCAGTTTCGTGACCACACCCAGATGCCAAGATCATTTGTACCGAGAGATGCCGGTGCGACCGATGTGACGTCCGTCGTCTTCGTGGCATGCACTGACCCCCGACTCGCGACTTTGGTGTTTCCGTCCAAAGTGCGCCCTGGCAACTCACACTCACACTTGAGCAATACATCGACGAACCCAAAGCGGTGTCAGCTTTGCTACAAGGAACATGAACTCAAGTCCTGAGCCATCGCCGAATTCGTGGTAGAACCTCGTACACATTCACGGCACCCGCACCATCCAAGCCAGTCGCGAACCAGCGTTGGGGCGAAATGATTTTCCCGCGAGGGCTGGCGGCGGTGGGCTCGCGGAGGCGAAGCTGAAGGAGGTGTTGGGCTGTGGACGATGCGGGTGTTGGTTGAGCCGGGGCGGCGTGACGCCTACCCGCTTCCGCCGTGTGGTGTGCGAAGAGCGGATGTTGAAGGCGGTCGTGGTGGTACTCGGTTGCCTGCGGAAGGCGCTGAGACGTCTGGAATGGCATGGTTATGTTTCCCTGAGGGGAACTGACGATGCGCACCGCTCAAAGTCTGACGCTGAAGGAATTTACGACCACGTTCTTCATGGCAGTGCAGCAACCATGATAGACGCAAGCGAACGCCAAGACGATAATCCAAAACGCCTCGTCAATCGCAACTCTTGAACTTTTCGTACTGTGCATTTGCGAACCTGCCCACAGCCCTCTCAGACCGCCTCGAAACTATCTAACTGCACATAAGCACCCCTGCCCGCCTGCTCCTTCCTCGTCCTCCCCTTAATCGCATCCCGCAAGAGCCCCAACCTCGACCACATCCCGACGTTGTAGCTCCTGAATTCCGCCTCCAAGCTGTCCTCCTCAAGCATCCATCGCGGCCTCCGCCAAAGCTTCAACAACAAACTGCTCACCACGACCGTAACACTCGAGCACGCCATCGCCGCACCGGCAGCCAGAGGCGGCAGCGTGATGCCCCACGGGAGCAGGAAACCCATCGCAATAGGCAGTCCGATCGCGTTGTAGATGCATGAGAGTAGAAGGTTGTACTTGATGCGTCGAAATATTGTGCGCGAGAGATGGAGAGAGGCGGGGATGTCCATGAGTCGCTCGCCCTTCATGAGCACAATGTCTGCCGCCTCCATAGCGACATCTGTGCCGCTCGCCAGCGAAATACCAACGTTTGCGGTTGCGAGTGCGGGACTGTCGTTGATGCCGTCGCCGACCATGGCGACGATTTGGCCCTGAGCTTGCAGTTCTTCGATGAAAGACTGTTTGCCACCGGGCAGGACGCCTGCATGGACATTTGCGATAGGTATACCGACGAGCTCGGCGACGTGGAGGGCTGTGGCCTTTTGGTCGCCAGTGACGAGGGAGGTGCCAATGTTGAGGTTGTGGAGAGCGACGATGCACGCGCGCGCAGAGGGCTTGAGGGTGTCGGAGAGTGCAATACAACCGGCATAGAGCTGGTTGATGGCTATGTGAATGATCGTAATGCCTGCCGATTCTGTGCTCTGCTTCGAGGAAGCAGATGCGCGATTCTCGACGTGTGAGGGATCGTCATATCCGTCTTCGGATGAGGCAGGCACTGCAATGCCTTGGCTGCGGAAGAGGGAGACATTGCCTATAAGGACTTCGTAGCGTCGACGGTCAATCGCGGTGCGGGGCTCGACTGCAGCTGACAAGCCCTTACCCACCGTAGCCCTGAAGTCGCCGACCGTGCCATCAAGCGTGCCATCAGCAGGCAAGCGCAGGCGGGCCTTGGCCGCTACAAGAATGGCCTTCGCGATCGGATGCTCACTCCCACCCTCAGCTAACCCGACAATAGTCCACCATAGATCCTGTCTGTTCTTCCATTCGCCCTCCGGCTTCGCCTCACAGACACTCATCTTCCCCATCGTAAGCGTGCCCGTCTTGTCAAGCACCATATGTGTGATCTTTGTTGCCGTCTCGAGCGCGGCACCACCTTTGACCAGAATACCCTGCTCGGCGCCCACGCCCGTTCCGACCATGACAGCTGTGGGCGTGGCCAGACCAAGCGCGCAAGGGCAAGCAAAGACAATGACAGCGATGCAAAGCTTTACGCAGACCATGAGCTTGCCTCCAGACGCGTCACTCATGAAAATCGCAGGCGGATGCGGTAGCAGATGCGACAGCACCATCCAACCCACAAAGGTGGACAATCCAAGTGTGATGATGATTGGAACAAAGTACCCAGCAACCACATCCGCCATCCTCTGGATCGGTGCGCGGCTTGTCTGCGCTTCCTGGACCAGTCGCACAATCTGGCTGAGCTGAGTGTCACGACCAGCACGCGTGACGCGGAAGTCGAGACGGCCAGCACTGTTTACGGTGCCGGCCATCAGATTCGATCCTGGTCGCTTGAAGATAGGCATAGCTTCTCCAGTCACCATACTCTCGTCCACGTAGCTCTCGCCACGTGTGACAGTGCCATCTGCTGGGATCTTGTCACCCGGCTTCAGGATGACCACGTCGCCGACCTCAATCAATTCCGTCGGAACAGTGTGCTCCTCTCCGGCAGAACTGGTGATATCCTTGTCCAATCTACCTTTCCCATTAGTCCATGTCGCATTTTGCCAGCTCTCCGCAGCCTTCGCGGCAGCAATGGGATCAGCATATATTGTTGCTGTGCTCGGCGCCAATCCCATCAATCTGCTCAGCGCCTTACTCGTCTGGCCCTTCGCCCTGTTCTCGAGGAACCGGCCCAGCAGAATGAACGTAATCAACATCGTACTCGTGTCAAACGTCGTAGCAGGTCGTGAATGCGGCGGCACAAATATGCTGACAAGCATAGCCGCACAACTGAAAAAGAACGCCGCGCTCGTGCCTAGCACGACCAGAACGTCCATAGTCGGCGACCCATGCCGAATGGATCGGAATGCCGAGATGTAGAAACGCCGACCTATGCCAAACTGGACGGGAATGGTGAAGAGGAGGCAAATGAGATCACCAAGCCAGATGCCGGCGAAGTGGAACCGGCCAAAATCGAGAAATGGAAGGAACATCGGAAAGACCATTGAGATGAGGAAGACCGGTACGGCGAATGTAAGGGACAACCTGAAAGCTCGCCACCAATCCTGAATCTCTTTCGTCTTGGCTAGAGACTCCAGCTGTGCGTTGTTATCATCTGAGTCGGCCACAAGCGCATTGTACCCTGCTTTCTCAATCTGCCCGACAATTTCTCGCAGCCCGATCTTGCTGGTTGTATGTGTGATGTGCGCACGTGTGTTGCCGAAATTAATGAATGCAGCGCTGATGCCGGAAGTATTTCGAAGGTTCGCCTCGAGGTCCGCTGCGGCTTCAGGACTGGGCAGGCCATAGACCTTCAGCTGCACGCTCGAGCTCGTGGACAAAGTCTGTGTTCCTTCCTCTTGACTCGATATGATAGTGGCATCAAATCCACGGTCCTCGATAGCTTCCACAATCCGAGCTGTCGACAGCTTCTCGGGATCGTGCAAAATGACTGCCCTCTCAGCAAGCAGACTGATATTGAAATGCGCCACGCCATCCGCACCATCAAAGCCACTCCGCACAGCAGACGTGCAAGCTCCGCGAGTCATGCCCTCGATCGCGACCGTCGTTGTTAAGAGTCTCTTGCCTTCATGTTTCCGCCGTTTCTTCGGCCCACTGGGAGTGACCTCCGCAGCCTTGGTCTCCAAGATTTCCGCGTCGAATCCAGTATCCTCGATCGTCTCTACCAGCTTCTCCTGCGGTATGATGCCCGCGTCGTGCTCTATCACCGCCCTCTCCGACAACAATGATATGCTGAAGCTCTTGATGCCAGCCACATCCTTGAACGCGCCTTCCACCGCCGACGTACAAGCACCACATGTCATGCCACCAACATGCAGTGTCGTAACAGAGACACCGCTCTTCATCGCCTCCGCCATCGTTTCCTCCTCCCCATCCATGTCGACATCCACCAACAGATCCTCGGGTCCCTCCGAGGTCAACACCTCCGCATCAAATCCTCGATCCTCGATGATATCCCGTATCTGCTGGGCACTAATCTCGCTCGCGTCATGCGTCACCACCGCCCGTTCCATGACTAAGCTGACCGACACACTGCCCACGCCACCCTCATCTTTCAATCCAGCTTCAACCGACGAGGTACATGCGCCACAAGTCATGCCCTCGATCTTCAACGTCGTCGTCGTCATATGCGCCGCTGTCGCCATGTCTGCTTATGCAGCAGCACGCCGATCGATGCAATGATAAGAAAATATGCTTCGCAATGCAACATATCTGATGTGACGCTCGCCGGTTAATGACGCGTGACACAAAGGCCCGCCTCAGCTGAGGTGCTGACGTCTAGCCGCTCATTTCACGATACAATGAGCTGAAGATGAAGTTAAGGCTGAAGCTGTCGCTGTTGCTCCTGATCTGTCGTAGTCGCTGAGTAAACAAATGCCGATCGCTAAGAATACGTTACCATCAGAATAATATGGGAAAACATGCGGTGAATATCCACGAAGTACATGTAAGGAAACCCATGTTGTGAGTAAGCCAGGAGGTAACAAACACTCCTCCGGACCTCCGATCTAGGCAAAACCTCGGTGACGCTCGGCATCGTCGGCTCCGGACGATCGGCATCGAAGCCTTCGCCGAGTCCCAAGATCAGGGGTATCCATAACTTTATTGACGACAAGGTGATTGATTGGCCGCATCATTGACTCTCCACGTGGCTAGCAAAGGCTCCTATTAGAACCAAGTCTGGCGTGACGAGCTGAACGGCTGCCGCCCTATGCTTCCATGTCGTACATGTGCTTCGTGACGACAACACCATCGCGCAACGCTGGCTGCTCAAGACCATACCAATGCTCCAGTCCAACCCCTTGCAACCTCCAAACTCAATGCCGCCCTTAACATCCCTAAGACCTCCTTCTCCCCACTTGCCGTCACACTCGCGGAAACAACAGCATCCAATCCCTTCCTCCAATCCCAAGCCCTCGCCACCGCTGCACTTGCCTGCGATTCGCCTGCGCTCTCCTGGCTCCGCAGCATGGTCGAAGACGCCAGCATGTCGTACCCACTCTCTCCCAATCCTGAAGCCGCCGTAGCCTTGCGGGATGATCGCAAATTATGTCCACCAGTGTTGCCGTCGTGATACGCAGCCATTGAGGAGCGTAGCAGATCCTGCGCATTCTCTTTAATCCGTCCTGGAGCGGCAGAGAAATCCTCCACCAACCTCAATAAAGTAAATACATGCTCTTTCGAGAAGATCCTCTTTGGCTGGCCGAGCAGAGGTAAGCATTCACCAAGCAGCACCAGCACGCCATCGACCGGGACAACCGACTCGATCTGCGGGTCGAAAAGACCGCCTTGAATGCAGTCGGCGGCGCTGGTAGCGACGGCGATAAGCGCGTCTGCCGCTTCGCGCTTCCGCTCCAGTGGCTTCAAAACGGTCCTTCCAAGAGACGATTCTGAGATGTTTTGGTCCCTGAGCTCGTAGAAGCGCCGTAGCGTCGCGTAGCCGCTCAGATGCGAGGCCAAGATGTCGGCGGCATCTGGGTCTGCTCTGGCCAGGCCGACCAGAGCCACGCGCTCACGACTGAGGAGCGATGCTAGTTGAGGATCCAGGTCAGCTGTTCGTGGGACAGCGGACGAGGAGAACAGACAGAGGGAGTTGAGATATGCGAGCTCATTTTTGAGCTTTGCGGTCGCGTGAGCGCGGGCGTAATAGATCAAGGCGGAACCGTAGGTGGCTTGTGGGTTGGTGGAAGTAGCGAGAATGTCGGCATAGCGCTGTAGAATCTATCAGTGTGTATTAAACGCATTAGCCTTCGCTGACCTACCTCAGCGATTGCTCTCGCCTGCTCAGACAGTCCTTGCGCACTGCAAGCCGCCAGTATGTTGTCGACCGTCGCTTCATTCGTGAGCTCGATTCGTTCAAGCAGCTCACGTATCTTCTCCGAACTGGCCGCATGATCATCAAGCCGCCCAAGCACAGCAATGGCCAGCTCCCAGCCTTCTCTCACAATTTTGCCGTCCACACTCTTCAACTCTGCCTTTCCTGATAGCACATCCGCATACTCGCTCAGAATCTCGTCCCGCTCGACATCGTGACCTTGAGAGGCACCTTGACCTGGTCCGTGACTAAGCACCATAAGATCTCCGCTGCTGAATCCTTGCTCCAGCAGGTCCGCACCTCGAGCTCGACCTCGGGGAAGCCAGCGCCCGAGTGCTGCAAGCTCGACGGCGGCGGCTGTGACGCCTAGACTCCAGGTGCGGAGGATTGATATGACGCTTTCTAAATTGTCAAGCATGACGCATGCAAGAGCAACCTGCACTGGATCGATCGTTTCGACAGTAAAGACTTTCTCTTCGACATCCGTCACCAGCAAAAACGCATCTGCGAGACGCTTGCGATATGCTGTTGAAGGCGCAATGTCCACCTCTCGCGTCTTCTGGGTGACCTTTCGCAGGCTTTGACTCCTCGACAGATCAACTCCTGAGGCGTCCTCGCCATCCCACCAGACCGTCAAAAAGATGGCAGCTTCCAGCCAATCTTGTGACGAGTCTATTATCTCATCTTCGTGGCCGAGCATGATACCGTAGAGTAGCTTCAGATTCTCGTAGATGGTCCACGGAACCTTGCTCTCGGCCCTTCTGCTTTGCGTCGACATGTTCATGCTTTCGCCAAACATGTTTGCTGACCTAATTGCAGCCGCTGCCTCGATATCGTCTTGCTCACCAGCAAACGCTTCCAAATCTTTGTACGCTTGTCGAACAACTTGTCGGTAAGCTGCCCATTGGCCGCTCTTGACGTCCCAATCTTCGTACCTCAGGCCTGGCGAATGTCGAAGAATTTCTACGCAGCTTCCAACGACGTGTCCGATGCTTGCAATCTGTGCCTGGCTGTATCGTGCATTATCTTCGCCCAAGTCCTCGTCCGCAGTCGCTGCGTGCTCCCATTGCGCCTCGCTCAGCAACGCAGAAGCCCGGTCAAATTTGCCGCGAACTATGCAAGCAAATATACAGTCCCAGAAGCGATCGTGCGCCGTAGCCGAGGGTTGCGCTCGCCAGATGGTGTCAAAATCGTCCGGGAAGGGATTGTGGTAGGCGTCCAGCCAGTCGAGCAGTGCTCGTGGGATTGGGGCGGCGTGTGACTGACCCCGTTTGGACAACACCATCTGGCGCGATGGCCGCGTTGAATGCGCCGAATGCGGATGATGTATCGAAAGCAAGAGCGATGCAACATAGCTTGCCCTCGAGAACCCATCTTTCGCCTCGGGTCCCACGCCGGCCTCGTTCGTCTTCTTACTTGCGTGCTTCTGCCATAATCGTGAAAGCTCAGTGACGCGCTCGGCGGTGGCTGCGTCTCTCTGACCCGCACGCTGCTCAGCTAGCCTATCCAGCTCAGACAAGACCTTCTCCTGCTCCAGAATGACATCATCCGGCTCTTGCAAAGCGGCAGGAGATGCCTGACTTGTGATACCACGGGCAATATCCAGATACTGGCTCGGCGCAGACTCCCTCACCCTGCCACTCCTACTCCGTTTGAGACCTCGTGGACTGCTCATGATCGAGCTCATGAAAGCACCTTGCTGCGGCGGTTGCAGCTTGAGTGCATGTACGTGATCATAGCCTTGTGATGCATCAATTCCGTCGTCTCCCTCGCCTTCCACATCCTCATCGCCGTCATCTTCCTCGCCCGGCGGGCTGCTATCTGGTACTGTGAAGCCTCGCCGTGGAGGCGTATTGCCGCGCCGCCCGAATGTGTTGCCCAGTACCGAGCTCCCGTACGCCGAACGTGGCGGCGGTCCACGGGGCGTGGTGGACGCGTTTGTGAAGAAAGATGGTTGCGATGGCGGAGGTCCGGCAGGTGTTGTTGATGGATGTGATTGTTGAAATGCGTTGCCTTTGCTGTTTGGCGTCGTGGGGGAGCCTGCAGGCGCCCCAAATCTGAACTGTCCAGACATGGTACCAGCAATGCGCCTGGTCACGTCCAGGGAAGTGGTTCAATCGGTGGTAAACTTTCTGGAAACGCGAAGCAAGCGCGATCAAAGCCCGCCGGCGTACCTTCCTTTTGCGGCGCCGAAGATCTACCGAGGGAGCCCCATGGCCCATTCGATTCATACAATGATCACAGAGGAGCGAGGCTATATCCTGACATTCCCCATCTAACACTTTGCTCGCGTTTTCTACGCAGAAATATCAGACATTGTGTATGGCACGCCGCCGTGTACACAAAGCATGACCCACAGCAGGATCTGCACGAGAGACCACCAGAATATCTGGACCCACCCATCCATGGCCGCTTTCGCATCCTGACCTCCTGGCCGTAGATGACTATGGACCGTTCAATGATACAGAGCCGGAGCATCACCATTGTCATGTCGGCCAGTAAATCGCCGCCTTGCGGCTCCTGAGCCACTGTTGCCACTCCAAAGAAGGCCGTCGAACACCAAGTGGTGGTCAAGCATCTAAAGATCGGGACTGAGCGATCAGTCAAGATCCAGATTTCGTCTCGTGCCGGTCTGTGTGACAGCTAAGTTATGGGGATTTCTGCGACGAGAGGAGGCTCGGTACATGTCTACCGCTCCGAGGGAGACCTGGCGGTAGGATCTGATCGAGGCCGTCGGAGGAGCCAAACTGGTCGCATCGAGAATGGAAATCTGCGTATCCGGCTCCGAGGCGTCCGCGAAGACTAGCTCTTAGATCCCCAGGCGCAATCCCGCGGGCAGCGCGAGGAAGTGGCACTCAGTGTCAGCGGTAGAGGATGAAGTCGACATAGCGTTTGTTTAGTTCATGCCTTGCCGTCCGGGCATCTGTGCGAAGTTGTCATCGTTCAGGCGACTGCAAGCCAAAAGCAGGTCATTCGTGTTGTGTTGGTGGATTGTGGAAGAATGTGAGTGCTAAGCATTTTGAAAAATGAAGAGCCAAGCTTGACTACACTCGGCAGCTTCTGGCGATGCATGTGAAAGCATTAGGGCCGGATGACGTTCATTTGGCTTTCGGCCCTCGAGTCCCAGTGCAACATGTGACCACGCATGCTGCCAACAAGAGACATTTCCAAGCAGTGATGATGGTCCAGGGCGATACACGTGATGATCGTCAAGTCCTCGTGACGTTCAACCGGTCTTTGGCTCCTGCCCTCTGGCGCAGCTGTAAAGTCGCTTGCTCAACCAAAACGAGGGTTATGCTGACGTTTCACCTGAGCAGTTCAGACCGACTCACCTGCCACGCCACATTGACCTCGCCCGTCTTGCACGCCGCCTTGTCCCGCCAACCACAATGCAACTCACAAGCACGTACCTAGTTGAATTCCCAGCTGGTACACAGGTAATGCTTGTGCTATGGTGCGGATGTACTAAATAGTGTGAGGACCAAGTCTGTGTGTTGACTTAGATAAAGAGCGCCTTCCTGACCCCCCCCCCCTAACTCACTGTTCGCTAGATATCAACAGATGCTCCACTAATGACATCCGGCGCAGTGGCTTCGCGACCAAGTCAGCTGGATTAACACGATCACGTTGGCCCGCTGGTCAACAAACAGAAACATCCGAAAAGCACGCCATCGTCAACTGCAGCACCGCCCACGCCCCACGCCCCACCCCGTTCATCAACGCAACATCCTCAAGGCCCATATCAAGCATCCTCAAATTGCATCGTAGTGTCGCCCGCGCTTCCGCCGCCGGCCTCAACCCCTCCGAATATCGGTGAACCCCCCTCTCTCATCCACCGCACGGTCCAAAGCTTCGCCCACGACCCGCTCGACACACTGTTCGTGGTAGCTCTGCAGTCCCTCCTCTCCCTTACAGACTGCACGGTCCAAGGCCTTACGCACGACGTGCTCCGGACCGATCAAACACACCCGCGTATCCATACTCGCCTGCACTCCCTCCCTGTTCGAAAACGCTATACATCCATCGCCACCGAACGATCCGTAGCGGACGACGATCACATTGGACCTGTGTGGCAGCGACTGCACTCCTGTGTGAAAATACACACACGTCCTCACTGGTTGACCATGAAGTGCCAACCAACTCGGCCATCTCAAAGTTGCGTTATTGATCACCGTAGCTGACTATGCCACGCGAGCACGTCAATCCACGTGTGAATAGTATCCTGTGTCTGTCGGAGGCCCAGCAAGTCGAGCGCAACAGCGCGATTCAAATGCTCGATAGCGACTCTGTCGAGGGCCCAGTGTCAGGTGTCCAAGACGTAGCATGTCGCGCGCTTGAAGGTTCGGCTTACTTTCTTGTAGATGTTCGCCGCCTCGTTGTAGATCTGACGGCTGGCGAGGGCCGATGTCCTAGAGGGCTTCGCAGCGACGGCCTCCTGAAGCTGGACTTCGTCCCCAGGGGTCTCCTTGTAACAAAGCCGGGCCATTCTCCGGCCAAACATGTGAGAGGGTGCGGCTGGAGCGTACCTGCCCTACTCGCCACTATCGAAACAGGAAAAAAACCGCTGTCCTACGGGAAGATGGGCAGAATATCGCTTTCCACCCCAAGCAGCAACCTCTCAAACCAAGAGTTTCTGTGATGTTTGCCAAAGCCTGAAGCGAAAGCATTGCGGTGTTGGAAGCTCAGAACGATCCAGGTGGGTCCACCAGAACCTCAGTGCTCAGGGTGGATTCCGTGGTGGCATCTCACTCAACAAGGGCCCGCCGCTTCCGCCGAAGAATTCTCACCGACAGCGGCCCAAAATGCGCGCGGCATGTGGCCATGCGTTTTGCCTCCGAAAGACGGCCTGTAATCACTGTTCACCAGAGCATGTGTCTCCTGTCGAGCTCAGAACCATCTCCTCTGCGTCTTCACTCCGCGCCAGACGCGCAGTCTTCTCGAAAGCATGCTTTCTCACCACGAGCTTGCACTCTCCAACGACTCCCCCCCGTCGAATATCCCACCTCCACATCCCTAAATGCCCATATCGCACCTCCTACCCGACACTCGTCGATCCGTCCCGCGAGTCCAAATCAGCTCATCCGACCACCCACACCTCCGAAGTTTCTCGACCCCCCAAGCCGCTGCGTCCACTGAACAAAAAAGAACAAAAAATTCGCCGCGTTCTTAAAGATCCTCTTCTTCTCTTATTTTTTACTTCTCTCTTGAATTTTCTCCTTTTTGTGCTTGGGCCGCCAAAGAACGCCTCCGCAGCAATGCAGATGCCGTTTACGACTTTCTAACCCCACGATCAATCACACGATCCATATCCATCACAGCCTTCCCCATGCCAAAACCAGAATTATACATGTATGCCCGCAAAAAAAAAAAACATCAATCAACGCCATTCCTTTCCCCCCTCCTCGCCTCCCGACAACCCCTTGACAACATCTGATCCCCCCCTCCCAGCACTTCTCTCGCCCGCAGACCTCGGCGTAACAAGCACATCCCCTTCCCCGTCCCCGTCCGCACGAGCCCTCACCTCCGGCGCGCTGGGCTCCGGTCCCACATCCACCCGCGCAATCACACCTCTATCCTCCTCCTCCTCCTCCTCCACCTCCTCCACCTCCTCCAGAATCCGACTCTGCATGAGCTCGCTCTCGTCCGCCACGCTCTCCGGCACACTCTCGTCGAGACTGAGCCGGGGATCGGACAGGTACGAGGAGTCGAGCAGGTCGTCTCCGGCCTCGTCCTCCGACATGACGGACTCGGCGCCTCGGAACGAGGTGGCGGCCGTCGCGGTGCGGGTGAGCAGTGGAGAGGGGGGGGCATCTTCGGAGTCGGAGTCGGAGTCGGAGTCGGTGAAGTCGATCATGTCGAGTGGTCGATCGCGCCACTGGAGAAAGTGTCAGTCGTGTCGGAAGGGCGGTGGGGGAGAGGGGAGGGGGAAGGGGGAGGGGACTTGCATAGTTGAAGTCGGTGAACTCCTCGCCGCCGCCGGTGACGAGGAGCCCGACCGGTGGGAAGTAGTGGTCCACAATCTCTCGCATCGTTCCGTAGGCGGTCTTGAACTTGTTCAATGAGAGGAGATCCAGCGAGACCTCGGAGTTGCTGTTGATGGTGAAGATGCGCGTCGACGGGATGTTGACGCTTCGATAGGATAGAGCATCTGTGAGCCGGTTTCCAAACCCCGCGTAGAATGGGCTTCCCCCTTTGCCTTTGCCGCTTGACAGGCCATGGACCGCGGTGTGCAGTCCCGCTTCTTGATTCTCGTGGACGTTGTTGCTCCCGCCGTGGCCGGAGAAGAGTGCCATGATGTCTCGAAGGCAGGCCATTTTGAAGATTTCTGGTTTCCGCAGATATACTTCTCGCCTCAGCGCTGCGATGGTGCGGTCGGGGGAGAGAATGACGGGACCTTTGGGTAGGCGGTAGCCGTCCTGGACCACGCCGTCGAGATATGCTCTGGTGGTGTCTGCCTGGCCGACGCTTCTGGACGTCAAGTACAGAAAGTTGTATCCATTTGCCGAGATATCGGTGTAGAGCTTCGCCACCCCCTGATGCGTCCAGTCACGGCCGAGCGTGGTCAAGACATGGCCGAGCACATCGCTCTTCGTGATGGTGCCGTCAATATCGGAGATGACGATGGGAACGCTGTGATGCCAGTACCACAGCGTTGCGTGACATGTCGCCCGGTTGACGGTGAATGCCATGCTGTTCGCACCCGACTTGAGGGTCATGGCCTTGAGCTGGTCGCTCGTCAGTCGTAATGTCTTGGCGTAGTTCTTGTTTGGGTCGCCACTCGTCGTGGTGGTGCCACTGATGCCGGGGGAGCTGGGCTCGGAACCCATGCCCACCGCACTGTCGGAATCTCGTCTCGTATGTGAGCCGGCGTAGGATCCCGTGACCGCCCCGGTCTCGCTCGTGGCATCGTCGGAATGGTAGCCCGGGTCGGATATGGCGTCGGACGATGCGTAGGCCGCAGGATCGTAGACGCCCAACGGTGCGGCGGTGGTGGCCTTTTTGTTTGCGGCCTCCTTGGCTTCCTCGGACCCGTAGATCCAGACGTTCCCCTTTGAGTCTGCGCCGATGAGCGACCCGATATCGTACGGACCGTCGATCTCCTCGGAAAGCAATTGGCGGGCAATGAGCTCGGCATGCAACGCTTCGCCGTCGGAAGATTTGAAGCCGGTCATGTCCAGCATCAGGTCGCCTGAGTCGGTGACTTGGTTGGAGATGTTGGACGTCCACAGCTTCTTGGACAAATTCATGGCTCGGGCTTTGGCTCCCTCCTGGCCCGGGCTGGGCGATCGCTGGGATGCCGTTTGCGATGGCGATGACGGTCTCTGCTTGATCGGGAACGGCTCCGACCCACCAAATGAGCTGGACAAGGCCGCTCTCGCCGCTGGGATTGCCGAGTCGGTGGCTGTTCTCTCCAGCGTGGGACTCAACGGGCGCGGCGGCCTCCTCGTCGCCCGATCCGCACTCCCCGGCCTCTCCCACGGCTCAGTGTGTGACCACGGTGAGACTCTGTCGATCTCGGTCGTCCCCTTTCCTCCGTCCCGGTATGGAATGGCGATGGCCTCACTGGTGCTCTTGCGGTGGTGCCGCCTCCGATCCTCCAACGCGCTCTGACTCTCCAACGTGAATGGCTCCGGCTCTTGCAAGCGCGGGGCATCGGCCCACCGCTCCGGGACGGTCTCCGGCTTCAAGTCGGGACTGCTGGCGGGCGACACCGGCGGGCTCGTCTGCAGGGCCTCGGGCACGTTGCCCGCCGTCTCGAACACGAAGAACGCCTCGCCTCCTTCGCCCAACTTCATGGGATAGTCCTGCTTCTGCCCGTTGACCTTGAACTCCACCTTCTTCTCGTACGGCCGCAGCAAGCTGAACTTGCCGAAGCGGATGTGGAATGGTGAGCAGGCCAGGCTGCCGTCTTCCTGCTCGACGACGATGACGTCGATTGCGCCGGAGAGGGTGGCGGGGTTGATGGAGTTCCATGTCTTGGAGACTGTCCCGCCGAGTGATCGCACGTATTGCATGGCGAGGGGAAGAAGGGGAGGTGGAGGTGGAGGTGGAGGAGGGGGAGGAGGCGGAGGAGGACGAGAGGGGCGAGCGGGGCCAGACGATGTATTGCAGGTCTGGCAGGGGCGAATGGATGCGATTAGTGAAGTGATCAAGAGCTCCGTGTCTCTTGGGGGCGGAATACACGAATAGGTACGGGAGGATGCCGGCTGGTCAGCAAGACCAGGTATAAGCAGAAGTGGAGAATGAGATGAAGGAGTGACGGAGAGAGTGTAGGGCTCTTGTGACGGCAGCTTACATGGATGTATGTGTGTGTGTATGTGTGTATGTGTATGTGTGTGTATGTGTGTGTATGTGTGTGTGTATGTGTGTGTATGTGTGTATGTGTATATGTGTATATGTATCTATGTATGTAGGTGTATATGTGTGTATATTTATGTATATGTGTGTATATCTGTGTATATGTGTGTATATTTGTGTAAATGTGTGTATGTGTGTGTATGTTTGTATGTAGCTAGTTGTATGCACTACATACGCCTTAGAAGTAAATGTGTTACAGGTCACCCTCTCGGCTTAGATCATTGCGATGATGAGTCATAAAGCGTTTACTACGCAGCTACATTAATAATCGTCTACTGTGACTAATGCTTAGCTGTATGATTATTATCATCCTTATCAAAATAATTTACATCATCATCATTATCATTACTATTATTATCATTACTATTACTATCATTATGATTTACATTATCATTACATCATTACTGTCATTACTATCATTACTATCATTACTATCATTACTATCATTACTATCATTACTATCATTACTATCATTACTATCATTACTATCATTACTACTATTATCCTTATCATTCTTATCATTCTTATTATTCTTATCATCCCTCTTATGATTACTGCACTACATCCAAATTAACCTCTCGGCCTCATCATCTTCCATGTATGGATGACCGTCGACCACCACCCCTCGCGCTTTCCCAAACGCCGGGTCGACGCAAATGACAATGGCCTCCACCGCGCCTGCCCTGCTCCACGCCCTGCACACCTTCTCCACCTTCTCCATCTCGCCCCCGCTGTCCATCTGCTTCAAGCCCATCTGCGTCTCCCTTGCCTGCTTCTGGCTGCTCTACCGCGCCTACCACGTGCTGAACAAGCCGCTGGACGAGTTGGCCGCCTTGCTGGGCGTCGACCTTCCCCTCGTGCCCACCATCGACCTCGCCGGCATCAAGCCCGATGGCGCCATCATCCGCTGGAGCCTGCCGCCAGGAGAGCGGCGGAGAGGGAAGAGCAAGCTGAAGTTCGACATTCACGTGAACGGCTCCGTCATTGACTCCGTGCCGGCGTCGGAGAGCGCCGTCACCATCACGCGCCTGCATCCGTCCAGCTTCTACGTCGTCCGCGTGGCGCTGGTCAATGAGCAGGAATTGGCGAGCAGGAGTGCCCCGCTGCGCTTCCGGACCAAGCCCGCCAGCCCCACCGACCTCTCCGCGCTGAGCGGGGATGGCCACGAGACCGACCGTGAGGGAGACCAGCAGGAGGAGCTCGTGCCACGGGTGAGGCTGTATCGGGGCCTGAAGGACGTCGGCCCGCCGTCGCCCGACACGCCGCCCCTGACCAGAGAAGCCAGCGCCTCGAGTGCGTTGACGGCGCCCAGAAGGAGTCTGCCGGGGCGCCGGTCGAACCCAGCCATCCAGCAGCTGTTCGATCCCAAGCACGAGCCGCAGCAGGACGAGCATGCGGGGTCCGCTGACGGCGGCGAGACGCTTCAGCAACTGACGGCCAAGCTGGACCTCATTCAACGTGAGACCGACGAGGCGGAGCGCGCCGCCCGCGAGGAGGAGGCAGAGGAGGCGCGCTTGAAGGAGGAGCTGGCCAAGGAACGCGACGGGCTGAGGGCGGACGTCACGGAAAAGGAGAGGGCGAGCAGGCATCTCAAACGCGAGGTCAACACCTTGGAGCGCCAGAACACGGCCGCGCAGAACGAGAGGAGCAAGCACGAGCGAGTCTTGGCGCAGAAGCGACAGGAGCGGGAGAAGCTGAAAGAGAATGTGGCGAGATGGGAACGAGAAACCCGGGAAATGCAGCATGCCGTCACTCAAGCCCAGCGAGACCAGACCAAGCACCTCGACCACGCCGTGTTGGAGAAGGAGAAGTTGCAGGCGAGACACGCGGAAGAGGCGGCGCAGGCGAAAGCGCTCGAGGACGCGGTCAAGGAGAAGACGGCGGAGATCAGGAAACTCGAGCGCTCGGTGAAGAACTCCACCCCGGATACCGACGACCCAGCCGAGCCGAACATGGTGCAGCAGCTGCAGCACGACTTCGAAGAGACGCAGCAGTGGAACGGGCAGATGGCGCAGCTGAGGCAGCGATATGGCATGGTGGCGCAGAAGCTCGAGGACGCCAAGCGCTTCCACATGGAACAGACCCGCTACCTCGAGTCCGTGCGTGCTCAGCGCCGCCGCGAGGAGGACGAGCTGGCCGAGCAGCAGCAGCAGCAGCGACCAAGGGAACGAGAGGCCCCGCGAGTGCCCAGCCCCGCGTCTGCTGCGGCGCCGGAGCGTGTCATCGGCCGCGGCGACAGCCAGAGCAGCCGACGGGGCAGGAGCGCAGACAGCCCACCGATGATGGACCACTTCCCCCTGCTGCCGACGACGCTCGTCGGTCCGTTCGCTACTGTCACCGCGACGGCGAATCCATGGATCGACGCCCCCTTCTTGAACGCGACCAACGGCATGACCCTCTTCCATTCCGCGGCCGCCCCGACCACCGCACTCGCCCTGAGCGACGACGACAGGGAGAAGCTGACGGGCGGCGCCCTCGTGTCCCCGAGCGCGGGCGCGGAATTGCTCCCCGCGGATTTGTTCAGCGGGGAAGCCGAGGCGGCGCAGCGACAGCCGCAGGAACAACCACCGTTTGTGCTCCCGGGACTCGGTTCCCTGCCGGGCTTAGGGGGCATGCCCGGGCCGATCCCGCAGGCACCGGAGAAGGAACTCCCTGCATCGCCCGCCAGCGGCGACACCGAACGCAACCCGTCGGGGTTCGCGAGCCCGCAGGCCAGCCAGCCCAGTCTGTCCGTCGGCTCACCAGAAAACCTGCTAGACGCGGACCGACGATCCGTCCGATCGAACCGTTCGGGCCGGGTGAATAGCGGCGGGTCGGGCGGGCCACCCACGGGGAGCAGGTTCAGCAGCATGTTCGGCATCAAGCCCCGCGCGAAAACGAGTGCCCGCGCGGAGATTGAAGGTCCGGCGCTGGGCAAAGCACAAAGCCACAGCATGCCTCGTCAGGACCAGGCCATCATTGGTCTGGACTCCACGAGCATCATGAACAGAAAGCGAACCTCCTCCATCTCCGGTGTGTTCGGACCAGACGCGCTGTCAGCGGAAAGCACCTCAGACGCGTGCGCCGAGATGGGTCAGGGATCAGCCGCTGCACCCGCTCGGAGAGCATTCGGGATGAGAAGCCTGTTCGGGAAAGACGGTCATGGTTGGCCTTCATCGTTCAGCGGCTTCGGTCGACGACCGGGAAGCCCGAGACCTGGGTCGACGCATTCGATCGAGCTGCCCAGGCCGTCGTTCGACAGTTCGAGATGGCCCGTCGACACGTGGCCGTCGCAGGACGCCATCGCGGGTGCGAGAAGCAGTCCGCTGGGCTTCGGCCCCACCTGGCCCTCAGCGCCTGGACAGAATAGCAGCCGGTGGGCGGGCTCGCGCCATCCCGGCAGGCGCCCGAGCGCACAATACGGCGCTTCTTCTGGGCCTCCCGAAGATATCATCGAGGATGAGGACAGCGACTTCCTTCCCGACACCGACTCGCATCTCGCGCCGATCGGGACCAAGCCGCTGCCAGCTCCGATGTTTGGCAACAGGGCTGATGCTGCACCGCCGCGACTCAACCCGGCTGCCAAAGACTTCAAGAGCTTCTTCGGCATCAAGAGCAGAGATAAGAATTCCGCGACTCTCTCCGTCACCTCCACTCCCCAGCCAGGGGGCGGCGGCAGCAGCAGCAGTCAGACTGCCACGCCCGGCCTGAGGTCCGATGCGGAGGACGAGAGCCCGCCGCTCAGCCGCAAGTCCCGCTCCGATGCCCGAAGCATGACGACCACCGAGTCTTCCGTCGCCGAGAGCGGGAGAACCAGCAGCGACTTTCTCGCTCGCTCGCCTTCCTACACGGCGTCCTCGGACGCCGTCGGATCCGCTCCCAGCCCTCTCGCCGGGAGCACCGGGAAAGAATCCTTCATGGCCAAAATCACCCGCAAATCTAGCTCTGGTAAATTCGGGCTTCCATCTTTCAAGCGCGAGAAAAGCCGCCTGGACGCTTCGGGCAGCCCGAGCGTCGTCAGCGGGAGTCCGAGCATCGGGGTTCCGATGACGCCGAGCGAGGTTGATGAGGAAGAGAGTGGTGGTGGTGGTGGTGGTGGGGATTTAGGTGCGAGCACGAGTAGCTTGGGGGGTCGGGCCAGTGTGAGGAGTTGGAGTAATGTGTTGAAGAGGGGGAGTAAGGCGGCCAAGGAGAAGGAGAGGAAGGCGCCGAGTGTCAGTGGGCAGAGCGCAGCCAGCGAGGCGACGGATGGGACGGGAGGTGAGGCGTGGGAGGGGTTGGGGATTGAGGAGATGGGTGGGCGTGGGGAGTAAGGGGAGGGGCGGGGGAGTCTACTGGTAGTGTCAGGGCCGCTTTTAGTGTGGGGTACGCAGTAGAGGGTTAGTGAGCTTGGTATTTGGAAATTTTGGGAGGTCCTTTGGATCTCGGCGACGTGTGTTGGAACGAGAGCTTTGGAGGGCTTCAAACTTGAACTACACTGGGCAGTCCGCAGTGGGCATTTTGGGTCCCCCAGCTGTCTGTCATGATTAGGCCCTTAGGGGTTATTTGTGCACGTACGCACGCATGCACCCGCGACGCTTTTGTTCTTGTCCTTTCCACACCTTTTGGGCTTCTGCCATGATCTGATCTCACATGGCCGTTTCCGCGACCGACGATCATAAGGTCATGAAATGAAGGCGGCGCAAGGTTGGAGATAACAAGGCATGCCTCTACACGGGCATGTCTTCGAGCCAGCCACAGGGACAAAACGTCCATCGCGAGAGAAAGCCCGGTTTCCGGCGGCGGCGCTGGACGGGCCGTGCTGCCGACAAGCCTCTCCGCCGGCGCTGCATTTCCGCCACCGGGATCGCGACGGTCCAGCGACGTCTTGGCGGCACATCTACACCAAAACAGCAAACACAAAATAGTCAGCATCGACACTTCTAACGCACTCGATGCGAAGGGTTCGGTTCAGAAACAGATGGTCCTCGTGTCCCCAGTCCTCCGTGTAAGCAGCCGCTATTGCAGCCACAGTGATTGCGGTGGACCAACGCTGGCTTCACTCGCATCGCCTTCGTGGTTGGCAGTCGAGGGCGTCGTGACCGATAGACCCGCCTTGCGCGGTATCATGTGACATACAACACATGTATTGACCGTCTGTTCGCAGAGTCTGCAGGGTGGGAGCTGCTGTCAGACTCGTCGATCCTCGGCAATCATGTGACTTATCTTGCGACTGGCGGAATGAATATACAAGAATGAAATGTACGCCAGTGTCAGCACATTCGATCTCATTTGCATATCTGTCGAGCTATCAGCGCTATCCACACCAAAACACAATCGCTATCAATCTCTCACCCATGGTCCGTGACGGAAGGCTCTGCATCTGCCGTCCGGCGGCGTCGAGCCTCCCAAACCTGGCCGTCGGCAATGGGTATCGCAGTGTCCAGAGCGGAGAAGAAAGTCGACCCAGCAGAGCTTCCTGAAGAGACATGCTGGAAGCTATCAGGGAGCACCTCGACCGCCGGGCGGCCACGGGCATGGCGGGCCATCTTCCGTCCCAACCCTTTCAGTGCTTTGACGCCCTTCGCCAACGAGCGTTCGACGATGCCGTCTTTACCTGCTGATACCGGGTGGGTGTTAGGGTAGTGTGGTAGTTGTGAGCAGCTGGCTTGCTTCCATGAGCCAGTCGAGGCAGACCCTGACATCTCGGAAAACGATGACGCTTCGTCGTGGTGGTTCGGTGCCTGCGCCCGCGACGGTGGGGAGAAGCCGCGCAGCCGTCGATGGTAGTCAAGCTTGAGTCCGCCAGATCGCTTCCAACATCTTTCTTGGACTGCAGGGTCATCGAGCTGCCCTAGCTCGTGCTCCGCCATCCAGGGTGGTGGGGAGTATTGCGCCTTTGGGCCATCCGCGCAGTGTGGTCCGAGACATGGATTGCTCGTTGGTATCCGCACGGTGGCTGATGTATTGTCTGTCTGATCCGCGCCTGCTACAGTGTCAGTGTCGAGCGACCTGCGCTCAGCACCCTTCAGAGCGTCTGTCATTTTGGATGACAGGGATTGCTTTAGATCACCGGACTTTGTGAGTTGCGTGATTCTGTGAGGCGTCAGCTTCGAATCTGGCCGCGAGCGTCGGATTGGCCAAGTCAAGTGACCTAGTGCAGTGAGATTCCGAGAGCTCAGTATACACCAACTTGCAAGTGGATCGAACGTCTCAGGTCGCTGACCCGCAGGTATTTGAGCTCTTGCGAGGCTTCCCTGGTGAATGCAATTGAGCTTGCTGCATATGCGAGATTACCAAGCTTGCACAACGGCGTCAAGGCATTGTCCAGTACAATCTCCATGGCATGACAGCTTCAATCCAAACTGGCAATCAGTACGTTGTCTTCCTCATAGCTTTGTCTGATTGTCCCCTCGCAGCAATCGCGGCACGCAGAGAATTGCATCCGGGCTGACTCCGACTCGAAAGACAGCTGATGCTCGTTTGGTGCACTACATGTAGGTATGACAGCGAGTCCTCGCGGGCTTGGACTGTCATTGCTCAGAAGCCCAGATCTGGTCGGTGCGGCCGCGGCCGTGTCAGAGCATGGGTCACCGACCGTGAGCCGTACATATCGCTCTCGATCTCATTGACTTCAGCCATCTTGAACCCGACCAATGGGTGCTGGGGACAGAAGGAGAGATTTTGGCGAGAAGGATGGATGTAGTAGGCTTGGCAGCATGACAGCAGTGGCGTTGTGAACTTTGTAACTTCACACAACATACGCCGCCGCGTCGCCATCGCCGCGTAGCACAGTAGCTCTCATTCTCAACCGCGTAAGTCACGAATTATTTCATGATTGCGGTTCCGTGAAGGACAATCATCATGGACATTGTATTCGGCCTCGGCATTGCCCTGCCCGTTGTATCATCTACAGCGGTGGGCGTCGTCACAGGCGTTGCGCAAGGCGTCTCAGAACAGAAACGCGTCAACGCAGATGCGGCCAACCAGACTCGTATGCTCAAGTTCCATGTCGACGTCAAACTTGATCCGAAGCTTCAACAAGGGAAGGCAAAAGAATTGCATGGTGGGATTGTGACGCTCCACCACGACAAGCTATGGATAGAAAGGCAGAATCCAGAGACGGGCTGGCCGTTGGGCGAAAGCCATCCGTTCACGGGATTCTATCTGGCATATCCGGATGACAACAGACCTTACACGCGCGGTCTAGTCAGCACCGTGACCGTCGACCCACCGCTCCTGAATTGGATATACATTGACAAAGTTACATACGAGGTCAAATATGCGAACCGTTCTGGCTCGCTGCCGCACCATGTGGGCTCATTTGATTGGACCAGCGATCAAGATGGAAGCAGCATAACTTTCGATGAGTTTGAAGGCTTTGTGGCTGTGGAAGAAGACGGAGGGTGGGCAATATACTTTGATACGGATGATGATGGGTTGAAGGGTAAGAAGAAGGGTAAGAAGGCGGTGGAGATTAGTCTGGTCAGGAGAGTCATAACGGGCCAGGAGGTGAATAAGTGGGGGTTGACTGAGGAAGGCAACATCGGGTTCAAGAAGACCAGAGAAGTCTGAAACACTCTGGCGTGGTCGGCAGGCAGATCTTTAGAAAGGTCTGCGGTGTGAGCAGCGGACCAAGACCACGAAGTTTTGGGTCCCGCGAATAGGGGAGTCGCATGATAAAGCTTTGTCTCCAGCCTGCCGCGAGTCATTCCACAAAGGGTAACCGCAAGTCGCTGGCGAAGGCTGTGACGCTTGGTGAAGCCAGCGGTGCACTGCTTGCCTCGGCGACGCACCCTCTGCTTTCACTCGACCAGATGTCTCGGCGATGAATGTCGCGCTCCGGGTGTGTCCAAGCTGAAGGCTGAATGATGTCAGTCGTGGGAGAGTAGGCCTGTCGTGCGTGTTAGCTTCGACGCTCAGGGATTCCATGGGTCAACCAGTCAATATTGAGAAGTGTAGTGAACAGTCGATCATTGAATCGACGTTGCACGCAGTCAAATCACCGTGTCATCGAGCTATCAACAAGCAGTCAACGCTGTCAACAAGCAGTACAAGCAGCCAACGCTGTCAACAAGCAGTCAACGCTGTCAACAAGCAGTCAACGCTTTCAACAAGCAGCCAACGCTGTCGGCAAGCAATCAACGCTGTCAACCGGTTGAGTGGCGAACACAAAACGTTCGAGGTGCTGTAGGACTCGGGCAGGCCGCAGAGCTGCACGGATACGGAGAAGCGAAACTGCTCTGGCATGGCTTAACATTGCATCGCAAGGTGACAATGGATAAATCGAACAAATTACGAATGGTCTCTCATAGTCTAGGACATCTGCTGTTGTGCCTCAAGCATGGATGTCCACTGTATGAGATATCTTGGTTGCAGGCGTGTCTTAGCAACATGTCTCAGAGTTCGTAGGGTATCTGCATGTGACGATGACATGTATTGCTTCCAGATGTTTGCTTCTCTTCTCCTCCTACCACCAAACAACCACCCATTTCCATGACGGGTTGGAGCGCCACCTCATCATTTGCTCACAATCCGGCCGTCCTCGACCGCCGCCACCACAGCAGCAACTCATTACGGACGCTGCAGAGAGTACCTCATGAAACAATTATCATATTGATTATTCATATTGATTGAGAAAAAGTGCAATGGAGTCCGAACTCCTGGATCATTTGCTTGTCTCCAAAGACGGACAGCTCGTGCCAGCTCCGTCGCTCTCGTCGAGCACTTTGACAAAGGCAGGGGCCGGCTTTGCATCGCAGCCTCTGCAACACGATCTTGAAAGTGATCGCGTGCCAACAAACGGATTTGCGGCCGCAGCGGATAACCCGAGACATAGTCCGAACAGTACAAAGACGTCGCCGACGTCAAGGAAACGTAAGATGGATATGGTGGATGTTGCACCACCGCCCTCGGGTCAGGCTGTTGCCAATGGCCCCCTCGCCGTTCGCTAAGTTGACTGGCGACTTCATGACTGACATGCCTGGGTTGCAATCCGTTGACGACTTTGACCTGGAGAATCCATGGGAACAAAAACCCAAGATAGTGGCGGTGGCTGCGCCGAAGGCTAATATGCATTACAAAGTCGCTTTGCACGACATCTGCCAGAAGCTGGGGCTTGTGGCTCAATACGATGTGAGGGAGACTGCTCCGTGAGTATTCGTTGCAGGTGGCCTATGAAAACGGGAAAGGCTGACATTGTGTAGGTATGCTTTTGCTGGCAGGATCAAGATCGGCAGTGCAGTCTCCATCGAAGACAAAGGACCATTCCGATCCAAAAAGGAGACGGAGGCCGCTCTTGCAGAAGCCGCGATGCCTCTGGTGCAGCGTGTCCAGCTTGACGGCCAGCAGCGCGGCAACAAAGACATGTTGGCCCGCAAAACAATGTCAGAGCATCTGAGGAGCGAAAACTGGGTTGGAGCACTGCAAAGTGAGTAGTCCTGGAAAGCTGTCCAGTGCGCATGTTGCTAACAAGATTCGGCAGACTACGTCCAAGCACACGATCGCGGCTATGCAGTGCCGCAGTATCAGGAATACGAGACCACGGGCAAGCCGCCACGATTCGCTTGCACTGTCACATACCCAGGCGGCCCACTCAGCCCTTTTGGCTCTACCACGGAGCTATGGCCGTCCAAGACAGAAGCAAAGAAAGCTGCAGCACGCGAAGCAGTCCTTTGGCTCAGAAGCCAGGGTGCTTCTGTTACATACAAGCAAATACCGCCGAGTCGTCCAAGCAAGAAGCACAAGCAGATCGATACTCCGCCACAAGTTGACAGCTCGAGTGGTCTAACACAAGCTCTTGCGGCTGCTGACGTGAATGCTGCTGGTAACGACAGTGTTCCACAGCGGGTCCACAACCTGGTATGTAACCTCTGTTCCAACGAATCTCCCATCCCGTCTGGCCTGAGTTGCAGCGTAAGTTTCACATGGGTTATGTTGACGCACTACATATTAGGTCGCATTCCTGGGCTTTACTCAACCAGCATGGGAAACAAAGCAATCCCTGCCACCTGCTGGGACCGTGGACCGCAACCAATGTCTCGGCGGCTTCGTCGACATGGCATGTGTCTTCAGCACCAAAGACGTGGCGCGAGAGCCAAGATTGACTGGTCGCATGGGCGAGGTCAAGAGCGTCTACGGTCGAAAGAAGGCAAGAGAGAGGTGTTGCTTGGAGGTCTTGCGAGTGCTTGAGGAAATCAGACAGAGCAGGTGAAATCGTTTGTAGAGCTCCACAGCTCTGGTGCACTGGTCCGGAAGGCGAATGGTGCTCGAATGGCAGTCTTGGTGTGATTGGAGGGCATGGCATGGCGCGACTTGCGCCGTGTCAGCGAGAGATCACGAGAACGACGACGAGATCACAGGGGCTTTGATTGGCCTTGCTATACACAATGTTCATCAGCTGGTCCCGCTGCCTGCAAATTCTTTCTCTAAATGAATGCTTGATTCAAGCAATCATCCGCTGAACTTGATGCCGGGGAAAAGCTCTTGGATCGAATGTGTCAGATGCCGAATGACCTGACTGCCGTCCTGCAGAGCTTGTCAAATGTACAGCTTCGGGTGAAGACTAACCCGAAGAGTAGCCGTGGTATGATTTGGTCGAGGAGCAGTCATGAGGCGTGGGTGATTCTAGGCCGGTTTGGCGGCAAGGCTGTTGGCGTGGGCTTTACGACTGATCATGCAGCGCCAGGTTGCACAGAGATGAAGCTTTCTATCCGACGAGGATGATGTAGGAGTCCGTTGCCGTGCCTGGCATGACGTCATTGGCAAGTGATTGATCAGAGACGAGTTCGCGGGTGACGAAGTTGATCTGGAGATCTGGGGTCTAAGACCGCAGTATTTGTGTATTCCGTGCTGGCGGGACTGTTGCCCGTGAGCGACTGGTGGGTGTTGACTTGGTCAGGGCCAGTGGCGGGTACCAGTCAGGACTGTCGGTCGCTCTGTGGTTTCGGATGGTTCTGGCGCCTGCGTGCGTGGGAATGTCACGGTCTCTCTACGACTCCACTGTCCAGACGCGTGGTCCGGTGATCTCTTGAAAGTCAGAAACCCGCAGCGGCCATCAGTGGGTCTTTGTTGGCATCGAGATGTCAGAGCTGCCAAGGATGGGTCGCCCGTTGAGACAGAAAATGAGTCCAGATCGCGTGCCACATCGTCAGAGGTATATACGTGTCTCCATCTGGCCAATAGACCGCGAATGTGTGAGACCATGCATGATAGCACGGCGCTACCGGCAAGAGCGAGTAGGCATGGCTATCGACCGCAGAAATGAGCGAGACATCGGTCTAGATCAGATGTCCGATCATTTTGCTGTCTACTGACCAAGAATCGGCGCCGATATCGTCCAGGACCGTGGGTTGAGGACAGACCAGGCAGAGTTGTTGCTTGCTTGATCTGATCCCCAAAACTATGATCCCGGCAGCGGATGCGGAAATTGTTCTTGTCGGCAAGGCGGCGGCGGTTTCGTGTCGTCGGACACACGGCATGCGCTTGGCCAATGGACCAAGCAATCAGCAACGACGCCAAAGACAATGTATTGCACTGTCTTCCCCCAGAGCCTGACGGGCCAGGTCGCGGCTCCGAATCAGAGATTGCGGAGCTGCTACGTAGTTCGGCGACTGTTCACGCAGAAAGCAGGTTGACTCACCCAACTATGACTCGATATGGGCGAAGAACACTGTTGCCGGTGTATATACTGTGGTTGTATCGATATATGTTATGGGAGGATGACGCAGACAGGTGGTTGATCTGGACAATGGCGAGAGTCAAGAAATAGAGCAGTCGGCTAGCCAGGAGGCCGGTGGTTCGGCGTATATATACATGTCGATGTCGGAATTGATGGACAGCAAGTCGATGCACAGGACGAAGAAGAACAGCAAGGTCCAAAAGCAGTGACGAGGATGGACAGACATCACTTGATCCGGACGGCAGGTATGTGAATCGGCAAATCTGATAGGGCCTAGAAGCACGACCAGTAGATAAGCAAAATTTCATGGAGAGATCTGAGTGGCGCCATTTTTTAGCCTTATGATATTGATGGAGGCACAGGACCATGGACGGCGAGGTGACCTCGGTGGCCTCTTGAGGCGCATACATGTCGGGCCAGACACGCTCTTGACGCACCAGGACTCAATTAGCCCGTTGGCATCCTCGAGCTTGTCAAGAGCAAGAAGGCGGCCAATAATGGAAGAACGGCCCGTCGCTCAGCCGTCGTCCGTAGTCGAAGGTGCCCTGGCGCCAACCAGATGCCGATCGTTCAGCCCGCGGCAAACATGTCGCGACGTGCCCGTCCCCGTGAGTGGCGAACGTGGACCGCGTGAAGCTGCATGCTCCGAAGGTCTTGGAGATATTGAGTCCAAGTGCCGAGTATGTTGCTCATGTTGCCGGTGAGCAGGAGACGATTCTGGTTGTGCGAAAGGAGCACACCCGATCTGCGGCGTCAAACGAGAATGTGATCTAGCATCGTCGCTACCGACCCGCTATCCAGATCCTGGTTCCAGCCACGTCAGACCGTGGTGAGATCTGCAAGTACCCGATTCTCAGACAATGAGAACACAGTGCATCGTCCGGCTTCGCATCATACATGCAGTTTGGACGTCTCGGACCTCACCAACACGATGGAATCCAGCAGTAGACGCGGACTGATGACCGGATGGAGCGCTCTGGTGTTGTCCATCAGACTTGGGGGCGGACGCAGCAAGTAGCCGGCTTCAGGACGAACAGAGATTTTCCTTGTGCAGGGCACTGCTTACTACACTGCATGTGGCCCCTCTGCCCGTGCCGATCGCCGTGACAAGATTGGTCAGGACAAAAGAGTACTGCTGTTGGCGGCTTTCAGCTTATCGCGAGATGAGCTGCGAGATTCGATGTGGACATCGAAACGACACTGGCAGGCTCTAAGCGGCTGCGCGTCTCAAAGCGCGAGACCTCGTTGACTCCAAGAGGTGTTGTAGCGCGGGAGCGAAACACATGATCGGCCGCTGAAACTGGGCACAGTGCCGAAGCACAGGGTGATCGGATGGTATTGTCATTCCACGAAGTATGTGACACCCAGCTTCTGCTGTATGCCAGACTGCAACCAGGTATACAGAGTCCATATTCATCTCTCTACGCATGCCTTCCGTGCTCTCAAATGTAATCAATTCATGCTCATGAGCCCGTCTCCGTGTATCCCCGCTCTTGTCCGCCATACCCCGAATTACCTCTTCTCGTCGTTCTTGCCCGTCCACACCCTCTTGACCAAGCCAGTAAGACCAACGTCATTGGTTTCAAACTCGTACCAGCCCCAGCCGACGAGGAAAGCGGCAATGAAGTTCAGCCAGTCGCAGGCCTTGCGGGTGAAAGGCACGCGCCACTTGGGGAAGTAATCTGTTATGCAGGATCTGCGCGGAGTGACTGGTGTCAGTGAATAGTGCAAACCATCACCGGCCGACTTGGTCCCATGGTGGGGCTGTTTGCACGTACTGGAAGCCAATGTAGCTGTGAATAATGATGAGACCGATGAAGGTGCCGTCAAGGAGGGGGCTGAGGGAGCCAGCGGCAAAGGGCGCGACGGTGAGCGGGACCAGAGCGGCGGACATTAGTCTGTCCAGTGAGTCAGCATATTGTTTGCAGCGCCTCGACCACATGGGCCATATGCTCTTTGCATACCTCTCCATCGTCCAGTGGTAGCTGCCATGGCTCGGCTCGGCGTCAGGGACTCTGACGGGGTCGTTGACTGTGCCCTTGATGACCTGTGGCAGCGGTGGCAGGATCTGGAGCTTGCTGGAGGTCTGAAAGGCGGATCGCTGGACGAGGCCTAATGGTGATCGCTGCGCAAGTGGTTGGCGGAGGGCGGGAGTGGAGGAGCGTGCGAGCTGGCGGAGGGCAGTGTGGCGGAATGGGGAAGCCATTGTCGGGGTGTTATACAGAGAGGAGAGTCGGAAATGAGGACGGTATGGGTGTAGTTATTAGTGGTTGCGATGATGGGCACAGAGGGCGTAGGGCATTGCCGCACCATGGCCCTCGGCTTCTATGCCAACCAATGAGAAGCGGGGATTATTAAATACATCGGCGTAGTAGCCATTCCCAAAACTACGCCATGCTGAAAAGTCATCGGTGGTGCAGCACTGCAGCGACACATGCACCCATCACCCACCACCACATCCCCCACATCTCTCCGCCGCCCCGCGCACCCATATAGTCACCGGCGATGGCATCACGGAGACTCGCGTTCCAGTTGCAGCAGGGTCTGCGGGCTCAGCGCGCCATCAATGCCATCAAGAAGCCGCAGCCGGGCCTCATTCGCAGTCTCGCGACCCCCGTCAGCCATGGCAGCACTACCGAGAGCACCACCCTGAGCAACGGCTTCACTGTACGGATCGGATCGCATCAATCAATATTTGACTGTGTATTTGATACTGACGATGAGCACTAGATCGCCACAGAACATTCCCCCTACGCCCAAACCTCGACTGTCGGCGTCTGGATCGATGCCGGCTCGCGTGCCGAGACCGACAGGACCAACGGCACCGCCCACTTCCTCGAGCACTTGGCCTTCAAGGGCACACAGAAGCGCTCGCAATCCCAGCTCGAGCTCGAGATCGAGAACATGGGCGCACACCTCAATGCATACACTTCCCGCGAAAACACCGTCTACTACGCCAAGGCCTTCAACAACGACGTGCCTGCGACGGTTGATATTCTGAGCGATATTCTGCAGAACAGCAAGTTGGAGCATTCGGCGATTGAGAGGGAGCGGGATGTTATTCTGAGGGAGCAGGAAGAGGTGGACAAGCAGCTGGAGGAAGTTGTCTTCGACCACTTGCACGCTACCGCTTTCCAGAACCAGCCGCTGGGTCGCACTATCTTGGGGCCAAAGGAGAACATCCAGAGCATCGGCCGGAATGACCTGGAATCATACATCAAGACAAACTACACGGCAGACCGCATGGTCCTTGTCGGATCAGGAGGTGTGCCGCACAACCAGCTGGTGGACTTGGCCGAGAAGCACTTCGGTAAGCTCCCTCACGAGAACCCAGACGCGCAAAGCAACGCCTACCAGCGCGGCGTGACCAGCAAGCCCGACTTCGTCGGCTCAGAAGTAAGGATCCGCGACGATACGCTCGGCACCGCCAACATTGCCATCGCAGTCGAAGGTGTTAGCTGGAAGGACGATGACTACTTCACCGCGCTTGTGACCCAGGCAATCGTTGGTAATTGGGACCGCGCAATGGGCAACTCGCCATACCTTGGTAGCAAACTTTCCACGTTCATCCACGAGCACAAGCTTGCCAACAGCTTCATGTCTTTCTCGACATCCTACTCTGACACCGGCCTGTGGGGTATCTACCTCGTCACCGACAACTTCACCCGCATCGACGACCTGGTCCACTTCACTCTGCGCGAGTGGTCGCGTCTCTCATTCCAGGTTAGCGAAGCCGAGACCGAGCGCGCCAAGGCGCAGCTCAAGGCCTCGATCCTGCTTTCTCTGGATGGTACTACTGCGGTCGCGGAGGACATTGGCAGGCAGATCATCACGACTGGCCGAAGATTGAGCCCTGAGGAGGTCGACAGGGCTATTGAGAGCGTGACGGCAAAAGATATCAAGTCTTTTGCGCAAAATAAGCTTTGGGACCGCGATATTGCGATTTCGGCGGTCGGAAACATTGAGGGTTTGTTGGACTATGCCAGAATCAGGAATGATATGAGCAGGATGTTGTCGTAGAAGGGTAGAGAGAAGTGGAGAGGCAGCAGTGTGCGTGTAATCTCATAGACTCTCCTTGAAGCGCTGGCAGTCTCAGCCTGCGAGGGGGAAGTTAGAGAGCGGAAGTGGCGTAGTGAATGTATGTACATTTAGCCCGTTCTACAACGAGTGACTTCCTCTTGACCCAGATTTCTGGGATCTCCCGACGGCCAATAGTCAAGGGATGGGTGGAGCCTGCCGCGAGGCCGCCACGGTACACATGGCCGAGAGCAGTGGAGCTTCTCTCACCTCAAATTGCCAAGTGTACCCGCTGGCTCCTGGTCTCTACCATCTATCTGACTTGGATCATGCCTCAAAAACGAAGTCCGGCAGCCTGTGATGGAGGTTATGGGTCACGACCGAGACTTGGCCTTTACTGGATTCCTACCCGCTTGGATGCTGGCTGGTAACGGCGATTGCTCACCCGTGGAGTGTCTTCTCTTTTCGGTGGTGAGGGCTGGGTATCTGCAGTGCTTCCTTGCCCCTACAGCGCCGTATTGGCTCGCCGTTCGATGAGGCCTAATGTCTTCCAACGGAGACACGGATATCGCCTCGATTCGCCATGTCGATGTCTGGATCGTGCAAGATAATTGTAGGAAGTCGACGCCCGGACTTTGACACTGGTCACGACCTCAGGATGGGGATAAGCTGACCGTGCTCTGGTTCTCGAGACTTCCCTACAACCCTTCATCTGCGATGTCGGGATCTTGCGGCACTGCTGCCGGTGCCTGCAGTATGGAACATCAGGGCGGTGTGACGACACGTATGGTTATGATGGCTGCGAATGGATAAGAGGCTCAGGCTAAGGCTGAGGGACCACACGGCTGCCTATCCCAAGCCTGGACTCGACTTGCTTTGCCTTTTCTCCGGGTTCTTATAGCAGCTGTCCGATCGTCGAATCAAAAACTGATACTGTCGGCCTCATGGCTGTGATGGTGACACTTTTTGGGCGCGACGGGTCGGTGAGGCCTTGGAGACGGCCCGATCGGCTTGCACATCTTTCTTTGTCCTGGTATCGGGTTTTCGCAGTACCTTTTGAATCGGTCCCCGTAATATCTGGATTTGCGGCAGGCTGAGGTGGATCGATGATGTTAGCTCAATGATTGTCGAAACTGAGCTCGCCATTCGCAGCGATTGCTCTCACGATCACTGAATTGTATATTCTCAAGAATAACTTCGGAGCACGGACACCACTTCAAAGCCCTATCGACCAGCACAGAGGAGGGTTGTGCCGGTAACAGCGCCTTGAATGGAAGATGTGACCGTTCCTATTGTCGATATCAGCGACAGGTCGCAGATCGGCGAAGAAATAGTGCGCTCAACAGCAAAGCCAACGTTCAGAGCCGTCGGTGGCGGAAACAGGACCTCATTCGCAGCTCGGTTTAAACGCTCGCCAGCGTTGCTAGGAACGCAGTACCGGGTGGAGCATTCCGCATATGTTCCGACGAAGCAGCGCGAAGCCGACATAAGTACCCTCAGTCGCCCGAAGTGAGACTTGCTGGTTGTTCCCGCAGCCGTAGCGCACGTCTCTAGGCAGCTCAAGCCGCCCCAACGGTTCTGTAAGCTCAACAGGCTCGGTGGGCGACGTCCAGACAAGATGCCCTTGAATCCCACTGTCGATAATTCGATTAAGAACCATTGACTTGCGCCCACCAGTGCTGATCAGAGTAAGTACTCGCACTTCGATGTGCATTGGATGCGTGGCTGGCTGGCTTCTTGAGAGCTCCTCGAGCCATATGTCTGTCCGGCCTGGTCTTACTCTCATTCTTCCACTTTTGTGCGATCAGACACCAGATTCAGCATATGCTCTCGCGACAACGACACCACTAGGACAGGTCAACTTCTGCCCCTAGGATTGCGAGCATCTTCACAGTCCCAAAACTTTTCGTCTCCGCTTCCTCCAATCTACGTCTTCACGGCCCCATACGACTTCGGGACCTTGACCTCAATTGTCCCTTCGGCTCGCGCCACGGAATATTGAGACTCCTTGTGCTCTCGGTTGGAATTTCATTTATTTAGCAGCATTTATTTAGCAGCGTAAGCACAAGTCAGCCAGGTATGCCGATACTCCAGTCTCCTCACGGGTCCTGTGATTGTATCGATGACCGGGTCTTGCCACCTTGACGGGCCTTCTACTTGTCGTTCTTTGCTCTATATGATCAACATCCGTATCAGTGTACACGCTTTCAGCTCGCAGCATCATGAGCAGTGTGCACAGCGTTTCTACCTCCTCCAAAGCAGTGTGGCGCCTCTACTACAAGAGTAGAGCTGCTTGCGGTCCAAGACCGACGATCCGGCGGTGTCGACAGACTCCGTGCTCACACCGTGTGTAGGCGTAATAGACTACTGCCAATCTGACGGGAGTCGACTGGACAGGACCTGATTGAATTGCAGTCAGTCTCCCTGTGTCTCGAGCTCGCAGTTCATTCCACCCCCCCCTCGGTCATCACCATTTCCATAAGCAAATCTCCAAACCACAACATACTTCGAATACACGAGGGTCAGGCGCTCGATACTCAATACACAGCGAGATACGGCCGTCAAGGTTCTGGAGAGGCTGACGCCCCACTGATGCTGTGGTCTGCAGCGTCTCCGGCCGCTAAAAAGCTCAGAAAGCAGTTTCGTAGGTTGCACAATCGGTGACCCACTATCGTGCTGACACAATGGAGTGGATGACGGCGGAGGCCTGCCGGAGCGGCGTGCAATCCAGGCGCCCAGAAATTTGCGTGACGATGAGGAGTCGTAAATGGATAGGCAAGCCGATTGTATAGAGGCATCCAGGGTTGTGAGAGAACAGCGCTCACCATGTCAGATGCAGATGTGTCTGTCCAGGGAGAAGCCTCGCAAGAATACGCACGCCAGCTGGGCAAGGCATCTTTGTGCGAAAAGCGGAATCGTTCACGCGAAAGGATTCAATGGATTGATGCTCTCTTGCGAACGATGGCTGCGCGGTCTACTGCCTCCTCGTTGCCAAGAAGCCAGCCGGGTACATAAGCAGCTGTTTTGACTAGCACTCATGTCTGAATGGCGGCCTGTATGGCTCCAGATCGATGCAAACAGGCTTCGAGATCAGTGGCCTCTCTGGACCACCGCTTCCGAGGCGCTTGTGCCGGCCTCGTCAAGCTCCATTGCAAGCGATCGCCGTGGCAGAGCGAAAGGTGGGTTCATTACAGATCTTCGCAGGTAGAAATGGCAGCTCTCTCGCAGACGATCGACCGTTACCTCGGGTCTCCATTGGTTCGCAACTAGCGCCGCCTCCAACGAGTCCAGCCCTGGCTGTGCTCTTCGCCGATATGGCCACACAACTCATCCTGGCCGGCACGGGTTTCACAGGCCAGTTTCTGGCTTGGTGAGCAATAACGGCGCCTTCGGCTCTGCCTCGATAACCTCTTCTGTGTCCGGTCAGAACAGATCCAATCACCCTTCCACACCTATGGCGGCTGCGAACCCACGGACGGTATTGGCTACGCGAGGGACTGACTGACGGACTCTGTCGTCCTAGACCTCACTCTCCCGCTCTATAATCAACAAGAGTCTACCCTCTTACCAGTTCAACAGGTAGGTGGCGATAGCGGGGATCGAATCAATGCCGTGCACGGTGATATTGACGGTCGGAACGCGAGTCTGCACACTGTTTCCTCACAGCCATTCGCTGACTACTTCCAGGGCCTCAACCATTGCGTAGGGCCGTCGGCCTCGTGGACAGGGCGCGACATGCCAGGGGAAGACATGACGATGGAAGTCGCTCGTCTTGCTGCACTGCAGGGGATGCACTGGCCACTGATCAAGCGGCAAGTGCTATTTCTTGGCACCTATACACCTGGGCATCTCGGCGCGACAGGATTCCTCCATCAGAGTATCGCACCATCGATTCTTTAGACCCAGATCGACTCGAAATTGAGTTCTGTAGCGAGCAATGCGTTGACTAGTCGCAGATGTACGCTGTTCAATGCGTTCCGAGAATCGATTGCCGTTCTTGCGCTTCTTCTGCCGAGCCTTGATCGCGAGTCGTACAACTTAGGATCAACTCATTATCGATGCATCGTCACCGGCTGATCCCGATGACGAAGCATTCAGATATGCTCACTGCATATAGGAATTGACCAAGGCCCCCAACATCAACTTACGGCCTGAAGTGCATCATACGGCGCCGAGAAGATCATCACCACGGCAGCAGTATGCGTTGCGTTCAGACTTGTGGATACCGAGATAGTCTGCTTGACACAGGTGCAGACCATTTCCCTCGGAAATGTCGTTAGAATCCAGCGCTGTGTTGATGTTTGAACAGGCGCTGCGGCGAAGCAGGTCCACCATCATGAGGCTTAGTACTAGCGGCAGCTGTAACCTGACTCGAGCAGGCCTGAGTTCTCGACAACATCATGAATCAGAAGCAAAGAGCTCTGCTTTGCTAGCAAAGCGCACTGATGAAGACTGTTGTTCAAAGCTCATCCAGAAAATGCCTGTCCTCCATGCATGGACCAACGAGCAGGTGGCAGCCGACCAAGAGGCTTTGGCAGCCGGCGATGGTTGCCATCCGGACCAAGCCAAAGCACTCCTTGAGTACCTCCGCAGTGACATTGGCGCCGGCGAAGCCGCAAGGCAGATTACGAACCCCGTCCTGCACGAGGCCATCCGTCAGGGGAGTTATACAGACTTTGGGCGCTCGTGTGCAGCGCGATGGCCGAACTCGACTCTCTGATCCATCTCTCCAAGATGATCAAGCTCTTGGGCGCCATTGAATCTCTCGAGCCTACCTCGCAGATCAACTGGGCCAAATTGCCAGAGTTTGGTAGCATGTGGGCAGATCTTTTCCGCCTCCACACGCATGGACCAGGTGATTGGGGGAGCGAAGAACTCTCTGAGGTACGCGAGGCCGAGCTTCGCAAACATTGCCGGTCCATGGGCCGAGCAGAGGCCAGTATGTACGTGCAGGAGGTCTATACGCCAGCGCGGTGGGGCTACGAAATCATTAGTTTAGCTCAGCCGGCACGGCAGGGAGTGGATGTTCTGCTGAGCGAGGTGCATGCTTGGCTCGAGACAGCTGGCACCAAGCTGAAGGAGACTTGCAAGTTTGGATGACCAGATGCACTTAACAGTGCGGCCGAAGACCAGAGCTGGCGGAATGACAAGCGCTAACGCCACTATACGCGAGCATTGGGAGAGGTGGAAGGAGAATCTGTTGCAGCTTAGTAGCGAGAAGGGTCAGTTGTCGATGGAAGGCAAGATATTGGCGAAGGAGAGCTATGAGATGATGCTTTGATGCCGTTTGCGAGTCGACATTACATGCACACTTGCATGAGCAGCAACCAGATCGTGTTATTGGAACAGCCAAAGACCTGTTGTCATCGCTTGTCAGCGAGCTTTCGTATTCTTATGTGCTAAATACAATTCTGGGCGTAACAAATACCCTCGCCTCTACCGCTTGCCCGCTGGCATCCCGACCGGAATACCGATGTAGCCACCCCATTTGCGTTAAGTTTCTCAATTAATACATATCGATCGTCGTGAGCTTGAAGCGGTCCGTTGCCATGGATCCGCCGTCCCGATGTCAAACTTCTTCTGCCCCTCGTGCAAGCAATCAGCGTCAGCGTCGACGCTGCGGCTCCTGCGGACGATACTGGATAGCTTGATTGGGGTTATTGGTCACGCCGAACAAATATGCCAGCTCGCGCACGCCCAGACGTCCGATACTGGCGCTCGCGTTCTCGTCTAGGGCTTGCCCGATAAGCTCGCGCTTCCTGTCTTGGATAGCAAGAATGCGGTCTTCAACAGTGTTCTCAATAAGGACGCGATGCACTTTGACTGCTCGCTCTTGACCGAGACGATGCGCACGGTCAATGGCTTGTTCCTCGATGAACGGGTTCCAGAACGGATCAAGGATGATGACTTGGCTGGCCATGTTAAGGTTGAGACCCGCGTTGCCCGCTTTCAAGGATACAAGCATGATTCGAATGTCCTTGCGATGGTCTCGAAAATCATCGACTGCATCGGCACGTTCCTTTGGGTTCATGCTGCCATCGTACCGAACGTATCCATACCCTGCCCGATAGATTGGCACCTCCAAAAGGTCGAGCAAGGATGTCCACTGGCTGAAGATGAGGATCTTCTCGCCCTCCGACGCAGCCACGAGACCTTGCAAGATCTCCAGCGTCTTCTCAATCTTTGCAGATGAAATCCAGTCGTTCGCCAGCTTTTTCAGGTACACCTTCTTGAACTTCTTGTTGCGGGTTGAGAGCTTCTTGAGATCGGCAAGAGTGATGGCTTTTGACTCTTTCTTCTTGTTTTTGCCTCTGGCCTTCTTGGACTTCTTGGACTTCTCGGCTTTCTTTTCCTTTGGGTTCTGGCGCGATGAAGTAGATGGACCTTCGCCGGCATTGTCATCCTCTTCGTCCACCTCAATTTCGCTGCTCTCTTGCTCGTCAGCGTCGTCGTTCACGATGAAGTCCCTCAAATTGCCACGCCCATCGACGTCGCCGTCGTTTTCCGATTCGTCGTCACTGTCGCTGCCGTCGTCGGAGTCGGCTTCTGCTTCCTCGTCTGCCGCTTCCTGATCTCGCTCTTCCTTCGTCAACAATTCGCGCTGGTGAACTTTTTTAAAGTTGTCAAAGTCGGTAACTTTCTTTGAATCAATCTCGCCTCTGCACTCCGGGCACTTGCCTTTACCACCCGTCGCATTTTCATTGCCGTCGGCAACTGCGTTGCCAGGGTCCGTGAGCCTGGCAAAGCAATCCGAGCACGTGTCATGGCCGCAAGGGATGAATATCGCAGGATTAGTTGCAGCATCGTAGCACACCGGACACTCGAAGTTGCCTTCTTTCTCTCTGATTCTCGCCACGACGTTCGGATCCAACGACTCGGCAAGCTTGAGCAGATCATCTTGGGATAAATCTGCAGCCGTGGCGACGCCAAAGTCCTTGACCAGATGTGGATGGCAGCACGCCTGGCGTAAGCGAAGTAGAAGTACCAAGATGGCTGAGTAATTCTTGCCGACGGTACCTGCAGCGAAGTACTTGTTAAAGCGCAGAGTCGTCTTCTGCTCCAAGGTAGAGTAAAAGTTTTGCTCGTCTTCACTGAACTGGGGATGGTCAAGCTCAGTCACACGCTCTGGGAGAACCAGAATTGGTTGACCCTCGAAAGTGCTTGTCTTTGTGCGGCGGAGCATCACAGCCTTGCACAAGGTCTGCAACATCGACATTGCCTTGTCTTTGGTTCGCTCGCTCTTGAGCGGCTGTACAATGTCCATTCGGAACTTCTCCCAGCGACAGTACGGCCTAATGCGCAAGAAGTGGATGAGTGAATGAAGCTCTTCAACATTGTTCATCATCGGGGTGCCACTCATGCAGAATCGGTATTTCGCATTCAGTCGGTACGCCGCTTTGGCAGTCTTGGTATTCCTATTCTTGATGCACTGAGCTTCGTCGAGGACCACGCGATACCACTTGCAATCCTCACCGAGCAATGCACATTGCTCTTTCGCATACGGCGCGGCACCCGCATCATTTCGGCGACGAAGCTCAAAGTTTTCCAGCTTCTTCAGCTCCGCGGCAATGCTTCCATACGTTGTGAGCACAACGTCGAACATACGAAGATCGGCAAAGCTCTTCTTCTTCGCTTGTCCGTGGTGAACGAAGACCGACAAAGCGTGCCGTGGCTTGATTCTGGTCGCGATCTCTTCTTTCCACTGGCGCATTAGCGCTACAGGCGCGATGATCAGTGTGGTTCTGCACCTCGGATCTTCTGAGCGGTGGGAAATCATGAGCGACAACATCTGAATGGTTTTCCCGAGGCCCATGTCGTCGGCCAGGATGCCCCCCTTGTTTGTACCTTCCTCGCACTTCTTCAGCCACGTAAGACCAAGCTCTTGATACTTCTTGAGCTTGATGGCCATGCCTTCTGGCGTCTGTACGCGTAGATGTGCCGGCAGCTCCTCATCGGGGCGGATGTTGGCGAGCAGTGCTTCAATGTCCTCCCTGGTCTTGGTCGGATCGTGTCCGGCATACGCATCGAATCGGTCGCGGTAGAGATCTTCCTGGCCGGCGTATAGACTCTGAAGCAGGTCTGATCGTGGCGCTGTGCCACCATACACGAGGTCCTGGTCATCGCCCATCGAGTATGCATTTCGGCTCGCGTTTTGGCCGTTCACCAAGTATTTCAGCTCGCTTAGCTGCCCCGATGCGCTGCTGATCGCACGACTCATGCCGGCGCTAGTGTAGAGGGCCGGAGGAATATTTCTTCGCGTTGCCTGTTGTACGTGATCATAGCCCGGTGGCGGAGGTTGTGTGCCAGGCCAAGCACCAGGCATTGGATACTGCTGATGACCGGGCTGGGCAGAGCCGTGCCCAGGCGGGAACACTGGGACATACGCGGGAAGGGCAAGTGCCCTATGCGCTGGTGGAGCCGGCGGCTGGTTGTATGCTCGCGATTGACGCCCGCTAGGTGTGAAACGCGCAGGTGCTATTTCGGAGATATCACTGTCACTGTCATCATCGAGACCAGTCAGATCGACAATGGCGCGGGCGGTCTCCGCTTTCTCAGCCTGGCGAGGACTGCGCGACTCGGACTTGGGATAAGACTCAGACTTGACCTTGACTGGCGGTCGCTGGAAAGAGCCGTTTGCGCCGATTGTGGTCTGCACGTTCGGGCGTGATGAGGACGAGGCAAGAGCTGAGGTTGGCCGGCTCATGGACTGCTGTTGACTAAGATTTCGAGCCAGTTGCTCATCTGCCATCTGAGACTCACGGCGTCGCCTAAGCGCCGCTTCAGCTTGCAGCTGTCGCAATCTGGCTCCCTCGCAATCTGACGGCCTCGGCCGCTCGACCATGACGAAAGAATTGCTTGAGGATGGCGTACCCACGCGCGACGGGTCGGGCGTCTGGCGCTTCGAACGGCGATCTTCATCGATCTCGGGATTGCCGTCGCCTGCAGGCCGTTTCATGCCGCTAGATGGGCCCTCCGGTAAGCCGGCGTCGCTGTGGCGAGATGGAGGCCTACCGCCAAGCGTGGTGTTCCAGAACTCATTCTGGTCAGAGGCGCCATCCAACTGAGCCATTCGTGATGACGACGGCTGCCTCAGCGCGGCTAGCCGCTGCTCGAAATTCCTCTTCGTATTCATGAGCTCTGCGTGTTTCTGGGCGTAATCGTCAGCCTCGGGATCCAGCGTCTCGATGAGAATGTTGGTGAAGTCAAGCTCATCCTCGATCTCGTCCGAGGAAGCGGATGCGTCGAGTGCGGCCATAGAGACAAGCGACGTGTTTTGCATATCGTGGAACCGGCTGTTTGCTGGGTTGCTCAGATCTGACCCTTCATGGCTCGTGTGATCGCTCACGCGAATTCTCGCGACGGCGCCGGAGAGCGTGCGATGCTTGCGGAGTGTTGCGACCGCGTCAGCGACTCATACCCGGAAGCGGGAGGATGTGGTGCACGAGCGATGAAAGCTGTCCGGCCGGCGGTGCAGGGCGAAGTTCGTCAATCAAGTGTCATCGAGTGTGAATTACGCTGCAGCGGCGACTCCGTCACGAAAACACGTGATGAAGAGCGTAGCTCCGGGACGGACCGGCGCACAGACTCCCGTCGCTGACAACTTTCGAATTTGTCACGTTACTTCTCACGAACGACAGTGAGAGATCACGGTTGGAGCAGCGAAGGTATAAGAAAGTGTCACAGCGAATCTAGCTGGCAGGCCCCTTTTGGTGTCTCCATCTTTCCTCATGATGCGCTACGAAGTCAACATCCCAAATCACAAATGACAGTCAGACAAAGATTTCTCAGGTTTTCACAGGTACGGTAACAATTGTATGACCCATTCATCCCCGTTTCTCTCTCATTCCTGACGGCGGCGCCTTCCCATGCCGTCGATCCATCAGATGATTCAACCTGCGAATCTCGCTCCACCGTGTCCAATTCCCCATCTCCAGCAGATTAATCCTCCGGAACTTCCCACTTGGGTTCCCCACAATCACGGGCTTCCACTCAGGATCCTCTGCCGCCACGCCCCCGGCGATACTGCCTCGCTTCGTCGCCTTGTCCCAGATCCCATTCGGAATGACTTGCACCTGCCGGAAGCGCCACATCGTGAGCATGAAGAGGAACGTGATGACGAGGAGAACGCCAGCCACGATCGCGATGGCAATCTGGGCGCCCACAGCGCGAGTGAGAGAGCCAGAGACGCCGGTGCTCGCTGCGGCCAGAAAGAAGCCAAGCGACTGGGCGGCGAAGAATCCGGCGCAGACGCGAGGGAAGGAGGAGTAGTTCGTCCGTCTCTTCCTCGTGTCCTCAGCCATTGACTGGAGTCGGTGTTTCTGGTTCACGCCGGGCTGGAGATCGCATGTATCAAACGTCTCCATGATGAGACCGACGCACTCGGCTATGGCGAGGTTGGACAGAAAGCCGACCAAGGCGCAAAACGTTGTGGGTGCGGTCCAGTGCATGCTGGGGCCGGTGGCGGTCAGGGTGTATGCTACACCGGCAACGGGTAGGAGAAAAGTGAAGATGCAGCGACGCATGAGGTGTGAGGACCAAGTCAGCCGACGCGCGTGCATCGTCATGCTGTCCGTCCGCTCCGGCTTGTAGCGAGCTCGACTCAATATGCTGGCTTTGTCCATGGGTGTTGCGAGCAGGGCGCCAATGGCGAGAGCCAGACATGCTAGACCCACCTTCTAGGATGGCCAGCGATAGTCGCGCGACAGCAGGGCGCCCTGGAGCTGTCACTGAATCAGCAGAAGCGCACATCATTCTTTCAGGATGGCAGGAATTCACCAGAATCACCAGTGTCACTTGCGCATACACCCAGCCAATGTAGCACGTAAGCACAAAGAAGCCCGGCTGCGTGACCATCCTCGTGGTCAAGACCAAGCCAGCCCATACCTCCTGATACCACCATTTCGGCCCATCGTTGCTGATGTGCAACTTGACTTCTCCTCGTGCCACCCTTCTCTTGGTCTTGTTCTCCTCGTGACTGAAGTAATGCGCGATACTCCGCCTGTACGGCGCTCGTCTTGGCTCTGGCACCAACACGTTTATCGCCATGAAGAACGCAAGTAAAATCACCACAATGTAGAAACCCCATTGTGGCCCAAGCTTCGAGATGATGCATGCGCCGATGCAGAATCCAATTGAAAGAGATCCGACGAAGCAGAAAGACCAGAGACCAAGCCAGATGCCCATTCCGCCTCCTTGCCGTCGCACGTCGTCGTTGGTGACGATCTCTTGATGCGGAGCTTCCGACATCAAGCTGCAGCCGAACAAGTCTAGAAGTGTGGGCAGTATGTTGATATTCGCGAAGCCAAGTGCTATACCCGTGAAGACTCGGGGGACCAGAAGACCGCAGCGGAAGACGGGGTTGGCTGGGTCGCGATACCCAGTCACTGACAGGGCTTGCGGGAATTGCAGAGGAATCATGATGCCGAATGCCACCAGCGTGTATGGCTTTCGACCGTGAAGAAGTGGGAGAGGCCATGCGATGAGAGTCGTTAGGCCAAGCCCGAGGAACAGCAGCACGTTACCTAAGATGACGTGGTGGTCTGTGTCGAAGAGCTGGTACTGCATCTTTGGGACCTCTCCGGCCTGCGGCAGACGTCAGCAACAAGCGCAATGCCAATAGCACGTTCTTGATGCCAGTCGTGCGGGACCATTGAAAGACTCACATAGATCCCAGCGATCAGCCCCACAAACACGGTATTCCCACACACCACCATCGCCGTCCATCTCTTCCTCGCATCATGCCACTCTCTCGCTATGGGCTGCCGCCGATGATATCTCCCCAACGAGAAAGTTTGATTTGATCGCAGCGAAATGTGGTTTCTACGAGGATGCTTTAAGCCGAAGTCCATATTCGTGGGAATGATCGCAGCTTCACAGGGGCCACTGACCTTGGTGAGCGCTCTTTCTCTACTGTCGGAGGGTCCGCGAAAGGATTTTTGAGGGGACGCGACGGTCTAAAAGATGTGTGAGAGTTGGGCTCTGAGAGGCATAGGGCAGGATAGGAAAAAAGGAGAGGACAGGCGGACCTTTCGTCAGTGACACTCGAGATCTTGCGTCCACTGTCATTTGCGGCTGTCGCCAATCGATTGGGATCGCCCGGGTTCCTGGCTATCGCGGGATTGTCTGGTTCGTGGAGGCGATAGTACCTGTCACGGTCAGTATGGCAAATTTCCTCTGTCACAGGGTCATTACCCACGCGTTTTCGAAGAAATCACTCAAATGTGGGTGATATGCTTTCCTCTCCCTGTGTGCACCGCGATGCAGGTGATTTCCGCCTTCTTCGTCATTCATCACAGCCCCGGTAGACTCAATTTGAGGCGCACCGGTATGCGTCACTTGTGGAGGCTCGTGGGACGGCGGTCCACGCCTGCGTTGCAACTTGACACCATCAATTTGCTTACGTCTTTGCTTGGACTGAGACTCCCGCATCCGAGGTATCGTCGGAAAAACTCTTCTGGTCTCCCAAAAATCGAAGCCAGCATCAGTCAAGCTCTTGCGAAGCTTCCTGGGCTGTGCGATGCTCGCTCGGACGCCGGGTTGATCGGCTACACTTTGCCCTTGGTCGCCGTAATAGTCCGAGGCAGCGCCATGGCCACCAAAATCGGTCGCGGCAGCCGATACAGACCTCGACCTTCTTGCCCTTTGATCCGCGTTGGCTGCCTTGTTCATGCGGTTGTAGGCGAAGTCCTTGACGATCGAGTCCGCAGAAGGTGGCTGATATAGACGGGGTGGCGTGCGCGTCATCGAGCCGCTGCTGTCGGACGAGTCTTCCAGCGTGTGACTGTGCTGGGCCTTGGCGCGATGTGAGACAGGCCGCTTGCCGTCTTTGTCCAGATAAGGATCAGCGACCAAAGGCTGCCTGCTTGACTGGGCGCTTTTGGTATTGAGTGTCGGTAGTGTCTCGTAGCTTGGCTTCTGACTGTGCCCAGCACTCGATCCCACCGAGTACACGTCCGTCAGATCTGTCTCTGTCTCCGGCCCGAACTCATGCTCTGACAGACGCAAGGGCCTCATCTTCTTCCCAGCTCTGTCAGCAGCCTGTTCTTGCAGCATAGCCACAGTGCTAGTCGTTCTCAATGCCTCAGCAGCATTGTCAAGAATATATGCTACATCATCTGGTCTACCGCTTTTGCTGGCATCTTCGGCAGCATTGATGGCGTCCTCCATTAAACCCTCGAGACCGCTGACAGCTTGATGGAGCGTTCTTGTATCGCGTCGAAGATCTCGCCTCGGACTCATGCGTGCTCGTGTAATCGAGGCTACAGGCTTTAACGACGCCTTTGGCGAGATATTGGTCATTGCCGTTGCCGATCGGACCAAGGGCTCCACTCGCGCAGCAAGAGTTGTTGAAGCAGCAGGACCTGTCAGCGCCTTCTCATCTCGTGGCAGCAACGGACTTGGCTTGGCGGGAGGATCGGAAGACGAAGTAGTAATTCGGAGATGCGACGGGACATCCGTCGAGTGCGATGACGACTCTATCATGTGTGTCGGCACAGGAAACAAAGAAGGTTTCAACGCGGTGCGTGGCGGTGGTTTCGGAACGTTGGTTCCAGACCTCGCCACCCGCTGGAGTCCTGTAGCAGATCTTCCGGCTAGGGGCGACGACTGCGATGCATCGCCCTGGTACAGCGGTCTTGCGGTCACAATCGGCATTCCAATAGCCGCTGATGTCGATTCGAGAGGGTGTTGCGTGTCGTTTCCCTTTTGTACAGTTGACATGGGGCGCGCGTCAGGCGAGCAGGGACAATCAGAGTCTGCACCGCCATTCTTACACGTACGCTTTTCGCTCCGTGGGGCGACACTGGCCAAAGATGGACCATGCCGACCCTTCACCCATTCCTGAGCCCGATCACGAATGGTACCATGAGTTCTCTGTCTCGTGGTGGCCGGACGTTTCATCACCAGTTGCTCGTACGAAGCAGGGTCCTTTCGCAGGAGCGGCTCTGGTGGCGGTGAGGGGGGTCTCAAGATCTGCTCAGCGTCTGTCGTTGATAATGTCGTGCTGTATTCGGAAGGGCTGGTGTCATCCAGTCGTGGCGGAACGGCTTTGCCTTTGCCAAGGAGAGCGGCCTTTGCGCGCTGCATCGTCATTGCGTGCCGAATGCCTTTACGCGGCTCTGATGATAAAGACATTGTCCTGATCTTGCCTGGAGGATCGTTCTTCCGAAGAGATGGTGTGGATCCGGTCGCGCGGAGACTGGGATCGCCATCGACAGTTGATACTGAGTGCCGTGCGAGCACAGCGGCCGGCGGAGGTGCGGCAGAAAAAGATGTAGAGGCATGGGCAGTGACTGACACAACGCCCGACCTTCTAATCGTGTCCGGATTGCTTGGCTCGGACTCGCAGACAGCAAGCGCTGCCTTTGGCGACACAGCGACTTGATCCTGCTTGGATTTTTCGTGCGCTTCTATCCATGGTAGCTTCTTCCGTGCATACTGACTCAGCGGCTTGTCGACATTCGCACTTGATGGCCGTTGTTGAAGGTCAGACTTCGTCTTCAATCCGGCGTCCGCCAAAAAGGAACCCGGGGCGTTCGCAGGAGCATTTTGTGGTGCGGACTTCGGTCTTGCGTCCAGGATCGCAGTCACCACCTCTTTTGCAACTGCCGAAGATGGCATGACTGTCTCCCGTTGCTGTCGACCCGAGGCATGTGCAGGTTGATGGACCAGGTCCGCACGCCTCGCTACGCAATCGCTGTAGTCGCGAGGACGTGATATGCCCTGCTTTGTTATGATCACGGGTAGGGACAAAATACTTCGGCAATGCAGCAGATCCAATGAGTGGTAGCAGAGCACGGTGCGCAGCACCAGCGTCTGCGTAGGATTCGAGTGAAGGCAGGGTATGGTACGATTAAGATTACTGTAAGGCGTGGTCGAGAATGCAGTGTGTTGGCGGGTTCACGACACAGCAAAAGATTGCTCCGAGTCGCGGACCGCAGGTGCTCAACCAGTACGGAAGGTATACTTACGATTCTTTCTGCATTCTGCTTGTAGCACACACAGCGCGTTCAGCGTACTGAAAGTAGCAGGCGCAACTCGTCTAGAGGCCGACCGTGCACAGCAGCTCCTGAACGGCAGCATGCCCCGGTCACGCCTCGTCACTCTTCAAACTTGATCTTACCAGCACTGACATCCGGATAGACGTCGAAACGCCTTTGCGTGTGGATTGGAATGCCTTTCCTCACCTCCTCGATTCTCTCGCCCTTCAGCTCAGCATAGACGATACTTTCCTTCTCATCTGTCTGAGATACAATCTCTGCATTCGGGTCCACGACGATCGAGTGTCCCCAAGCATTGTAGTCTGCTCCCATGTCTCGCGCAGGAGAGCAAAGCGCAACGTAGACTTGGTTGTCGACCGCCCTGGCGCGGGCCTGCAGCTCCCAATGCAGAGCTCCAGTGGTCAAGTTGAAAGCTCCCGGATACAACAGCAGGAACGCGCCTTTTCTCGCTGCGATCATTGCTAGCTCGGGAAAGCGCACATCATAGCATATGGCCACCCCGACCTTGCCGTACTCTGGCAGATCGACAATCGTGACCTTGTTGCCGGGCGACAACACTTCAGACTCGACAAACTTGATCTTGCCCGGGATGTCAATATCGAAAAGATGCACTTTCCGATGCGTCGCCAACAGCTGCCCCTCCTTCCCGAACGTCAAGCTCGTGTTGTACCACTTCTTCGTTTCGGTACTGTACTCCGGTATCGAGCCGCCTACCAGATAGCACTTCGCTTCCTTTGCCAAAGCACTAAGCGCATAATATGACGGTGCGTTCTCTTTGCTTGGCGGGTTCGGAAGGAGCGTCTCGGCATACTTGGGAAAGTACTTTGTGCCGTAGGGCGAATTGAAGCATTCGGGCAGGACTACGAGGTTTGCGCCGGCTTTAGTGGCTTCGAGGACTTTGCTGCGGGCGTGTGCGAGATTGACGGTCTTGTTGGCGGTCGTGGCCAGCTGGATCAATGCAAGCTTGAGGGGTTGCTCGAGCAATTTGGTCATGATGGCGCTGTATGTGCATGGAGCGAAGGAAGAACATGGGCCGACATGGGCCAAAATACATGTAGCTTGTATCGGGTGGCATTGAAAAGACGATGCAGCTTCACGTCCCGTGTTTCTACTACATTGGGAGGAAGCTCCCGATTGTTTCAAGTCCTAGATCAAGTCTTTTTAGGCCATCATAATAGCGATGAACCCGTACCTACTCATTTGTTTGGAAGAAGTCCCACGGCGACCGCGAATTCCGACATGCTTACGCTGACGATGCGCTACACTGGTTGATCATGCTTCGACCGGCGCAAGTCGAGCATCGCGCGTGAGGAAACAGCAATGAAGGGCCGTACGAAGTGAACTCGATAACTCGGCGCCATGACCACACGCAGCGACCACATCGTCTCTATCTAGGTGATTTGTTGCCATAGCTACAACGACCGAGTTCTCCTGAAGCGGCAATGATAGCGGGGACAAACCTGCTGTCATCATTATTTAGTCCACAGCCATCATCCAGATGCTTGAACGCCTCGTTTGGGCACCGAGTCCAGTCCAAAGAGGAACGCACCTCGCGGACGTTCGACGCCTCAGAGAAGCTCATCGCCACGTCGCCCATCAATCCTGCCAGAGGTGAAAGCAGCAATGATGGCGGTGGCAAGCCTCCTATCATCATGACTCAGTCTACTGCTATAGTCCAGATGCTTGAACGCCTCGTTTGGGCACCGAGTCTAGTCTGAAGAGGAACGCACCTCGCGGACGTTCGACGCCTTAGAGGAGCCCATCGCCACGTCGCCCATCAATCCTGCCGTGTGTCTTTCACCTCCCAGCAGTTGGCATTTTTCACGCCAGTCCGTTGCTCACATCTACCCGCAAACAGAGTCCCCTCAATTCGGTATTGCGCAACGACGACGCATTGCGTGCCCGACGTGTCTGTCTGCGCTGCGTTCGTGTAGGGCTCATTGCGGCACACGTCCGGCGACTTGAATATAGCGCTAGTTAAAGCTGAGCTTTAGGCATTAGCTGATGCAAGTAAAGCGCGAGATATCGAAAGTGTAGCTTTGGTGGTAGTCGCTGTGGTTTTGTACCTTGGTTTTACCTCCTTCTGATTTGATGCGGGGTATTGCGAGTGCGGGATATTGCGAGTGCAGACTGCGACAGGAGTCGGGCCGGCCGCCGGATTGCGGCTCCACCGACAAGCCTGGGTTCCTTCCGGTTCAATCGGGACAAGTGCATAGGAGCACCTTCCTGCTCAAGCAGACGCGACCTACTGCATGTGGTCTCGAATCTGATTCATCTGCTCAGGCTCGAATATGCCGAGCTCCACTTTGGACGCGCTGATTAGCAATTATCTAAGGCAGGCGGGAGTGAAATGGGTCGGCAGCTGTAACGAGTATGTAGGGTCTTTGCAACAGCTACGATCAACCACTGCCATTTTTGGAATAGACTTGATGCTGGATATGCCGCCGACGGCTGTGCCAGGGTCAAGGACATGGGGGCTTTGGTGACAGCATTCGGTGTCGATGAGCTCTCGGCAATGATTGCTACAGCCTCTCCATATGCGGAACGCGTACCAGTCGTGCACATTGTGTGTACTCCAGCAACCAGCTCATAGAAGGCCAGTCTGCTCCTGCACCATGCATTGAGCGACAGCCAGTTTGAGATGTTTGCAGAGATGCAACAGAAGATCACGGTCGTCCAAGCCAACTTACTTGACACCACGACTGCGATGAAAGAAGTTGTTAGAGTGCTGGACCGTTGCTGGCGGGAGAAGAGACCGGTCTATATCCGATTGCCTGCCGACATGTCAACGAAGAAATTGGACCGGCGAAGCTCAGAAACCGACCAGCATGATTCGCTGACACCCGCGGGTACCGATCGCCGGCCCGACCACGAGAACGCAGCGATGCCGTCTCTGCCTGCCGATCTTGAAAGACAGTATACGAACAAGGAAATCATTCAAGACTTTATGGCTGAAGCCAAACGACATTCTACTCACGGAGACCGGCACAGCATCGTTCGGTGCCTGGGCAACACAGCTGCCTGCAGGCGTGCAAGTAACCTCTCAAATCCTGGGGCGTTCTATCGGCTTCGCTCTCCCAGCAGTCAAGGGCGCTGCCGTGGCCGCTCGTGAGCCCCAGCGTGGCCAGCGTGTTGTCGTCTTCGAAGGCGATGGCTCCTTCCAGCTGACAGGCCAAGAGATCGGCACAATGTTGCGGCAGAAGCTTCCGTCATCTTCGTCTTGGTTCTGGCAACCACCCTGCGCAAGAATGACCCAAAACGACAGCATTATCCCTTTGAGAGGATGGAGAAATCACTCTGACGAACTGGACGAACATCATGGTATCAATCAAAAGTGGCGGGTTGAAGTGATCCTGGGAGCTGTTCGAAACGGCGCCGCTGTGCACGAGACGAGATAATTACGATGCGTATGTACTCGTATCCTGAGTAGATCGCATTATCAATCAGCTTGGACCATCAATATTGACCTCTTCATCTTTGTCCTCAGCCTCCCTCTCCTCTCGACATGCCGTTCGTGCTTCCACGTCATGCTGCGATCTGGCAGCCTCTGCGTCCTTGGCCTTTCTCTTGGCCGCGGCTTCTTGTCTCCACTTCATGCCATTGGCCATCAGCAATGGAAGCATCGCTATCCAGACCACGTACACCAGTGCTATAGAAGTGTATGCCCAACCGATGCCCATAGCGTTGCACATTGGTATGATAGCCGCTGTTCCGCCTGCGGATAGCAGGCACCGTACAAAGTTGACAGCTGCCGTTGCTGTTGCTGGCCTATCCTTGTGCAAGTCGATCAAAAGTGTATTCGTGAGGTTGAAAGCTGTCGACACTCCAAAACCGATGAAGAAGAGCGCAATCTCCGGTCCTGCTAGATTAGTGCGGTATTGGACTGTCCAGCCAAACACTATATATGCCAATGTACCGATGATGTGGCCTGGCAACACGACTTCGAAGCGCACCTTTTCAATCGGAAAGTTGGAGAGGTCCTGTTGTCGACCTTTGTTGGTCGCAAATCCAAGGCGGGCAGCATGACGTTTGAAGTTCCAATCTGTGACATGACCCATTGTGAGCGTCGACGCCAGACTGCCGACGCCCATGGAGATGTAACAAAGACCAGTGTCTAAGATACTGAGGCCGTATTGCCCTCTGTAAAGAGTCGGAATTGCGCCTGTGGTCATCATCATTCCGCTGAAGAAGAAGCCGTTGTAGAAAAGAATCAGGCCGCTTTCCTTCTCAGCAACAATCTTGAGCGTGCGCAAAGGATTTGGGAAACTGGACTTCTTCTCCCGCTTCGCGGTATGAATCGATGACTGGTCATCCTCCAACTCCATCCTGCGCATATAGCGACGCCGCTGCCACTCGCCAACGATCGATTTGTTGATGCCTTTGGCTGGTAATGCCCCATTTCCAACGACGTTCCTGCATGTCTCGGGAAAGAACAACGTAAAGACCACAAGAAGAACGCCAGTGAATATGACCAAGAACCAGAAGCTCGCGCGCCAGGACAGATATTCGATGAGTAGCCCGCCGATCTGAACACCATCATCAGAACCTTTCTATGGCTCATATACGGTCCCAGGATCAGTTTACTTACAGTCGGACCGAAGGCAGGCCCAAAAAGTAATCCTGCGACGACAGTCAATCCGCGATACGAGGCGCTAGCCAATATCAAAACTTACCAGCGGTTGCGTACCCCATGTAACGGCCTCTTTCAGCAGAAGTCGCGACGTCTGCAACCACAGCTGTGCCGAGCGCAATAGCAGCACTGCATCCAAATGCCTGCACCATACGCAGAATCAAGAGCGCTGCATAGTTCGTCTGCAGCGCAAGCCCGACATTGGCGCATATGAAGATGACAAAGCAGACAATGAAGGACAGCCGCCTACCAGTATTGTCCGAAGCGCCTGCGATCAACGATGGTGCGATGGCCTGGGCGACCATGTACGTGGTCAGCGACAAATTGATTAATGACGGCGTTACATGGAGCTCATCGGCCAGGACGTCCAAGGCGGGATAGAATGTCGTTGCGCCGAATGGTGATATGAGGGAGGAGATCGAAACGGTGACGACGATGAAGAGTCTCGTTGCCGGGCTGAAGATTGTGTAAGGCGGTCCAGATGATACTCGCTCCAGTGGCGCGCCGCCATTGCCATGCGCTGACGGCTTTCTCGAATCCGTTGGTTCAGGAAAGCCTTTGCCACAGCCAGACGGTGACCTCGAAAGCGACTGTTCCACGGACTCGCCAGGCTTCTTCGTGGTTTCCATCGTACCGTGGGATACCACTTTTTTGTTTGTTGTGGGGGCGTAAAAGGAATCTCTCAAGGCCGCAGAATGCAAAAACCACTTCACCGCATGTTACTTCGACGGTCTTTTGTCTGCCGTCGCATCGCCCCTCTTGTGACTTGCCTCGCCGAAGAGACGGCAGCCGCCAATTGAAGATGTAGTAGACCTCCTACATCGGAATACTCTTTATGCAACGAAGTGGAGCCGTAGTATAGCGGTACGCCAGCTTAGTGGGAGATCGGCAGTGCCGTCCAGCCGGAGGGTTGTACAGAAATCCGCCACGCACGTTGCTACGCCAGACAACATGTTCAATCAGCGTGTCCTCTGAGAAACCGAGATTCCGAAGCCACAACCAAGACAGAAAAGCACGAGTTAGACGAGCCCAACCGCATATTTCTGTAACGCATCACTCACCTTTGTCGCAAAGACGAATCTCAGTAAAGCCGCAGCTCTTGAGTCGAGGTTAGCAACCAAACACATGAAGCAGTATCTGTACAGCCGCTTAATCAGGTGGTGCGAGTTGCTCATCGTTGCCTCCATCGCTGAAGGCGGGATTCACGCCAGCATTGCACACTGAGCGATGATCATGTAAGTTGTGGCAGAAATGCACTGAGCTGAGCGCCAGGATGCACAGACTGCCTTCCCGGATAAATTGGTAGGTTCGGTCGAAATATAGCATACTGGTTGGATGGAGATCGTGTCATGCGAGCGATTAGTGCCGGGCGTGGTTATCGTCAAGCGGTTCAAGGCCGTCGTGTCCTCAATGCCATTTCATGCGCCTCGGACCGAGTTGATCTGTTCTTACAGTCTCATCCACGCTTCTCCGTAATGACACCAATACTCGGTGCCTCGAGACTGTCACCCAACTCCACGACCGTGCGATCATACACTCGTGAGAGCTGCATGTCTATACTTGCCTCTTCTTCATCATCATCTTGAGTTTCACCCTCGAGCACAAGCTCGTCCTTCGTATCCGTCTCCATCTTATCAAGAATCTGCCCATCATCTCCCTCTCCCAGCTTCTCAACCTCAAACTCGCCTCGTTTGAAAGCCTCAACCGTAATGACCCTCGTTCTCTCGACCAGACTCCTAATGCGCACTTTCTCTGTCCCACTAATGCCACTTTTGCCAAAGAAGCCTGGCAACTCCTCACCCGTGTCAACATCGCGTGCCTGTATCAGACTCGCAAAAGCATGATCCAGCTTCTCCAGTATGCGGAAAAGCTGCTTAGGAGTAGGCGGCATAGCTGGGATAATCGTGCTCAGCAAGAGAGCCAGATTGATTAGATACGGCACCTGCAAGCTGGGTGTGCCTGACACCCATACCACATCCACTAGCTCCTCAATGTCTTTGCACACCTCTCGCATGCTGATATACCCCTTGACATCGCCCCAGTCGTCCGCATTCTCCCGGTCTACATCGCTCAGGCCATTGCCGGTGGGTGATGTACGCTTGGCAAAGCGTCGCTGGATGTACAGAATCTGCTGGTCGGCATAGCGGATGAAGGCAGACTCCTTGCTACCACCTGGTCGCAATGGCGCGTTGCGTGGATGCGGTAGGGCACTGACGTTTCTTGCAGTCGTCGAGATTGCCGAAGACGGTGTTGGTGACAGCATGAAACCTCCCGAATGATTGGCCATACTCAGCGAGGGCGTCGATCAGATGACATCGTCCATCATACAAGCACCTGAAGCGCCTATCATGCCCCACCGAGAACCCGACACGAGAATCTCGTAGAGCATACCGAACATGTGAAAGCGCTCGACGTACGTCATGGCCGTTGCCGTTTTAAACTTTTGGAAAGACTCGTTCTATACCACGGCGACCTCCGAAATTTAACGAATCAAATTGTTACTGCCCGCAGCGCCAATGGGTACAAGACTCACGTTATAGCTAGAGATCACTATCAAGGCGTCCACACTTCAGAACAACAAATTCACAACTTTTGCTTGCCCAAAATTCCCACACTTGTTTCGTACTTCTGCGTCGCATACTGTCAATCTCAATACAGAGCACGAATCTTCCATCCAACCTTCATCACTCTTACAGCTGTGAAAGCAGCTCCAGCACAAACGTAGCACACGCCGGTGAATGTGGCAACTCCCCAGTACGTTCCACCTGTTGCGGAAATGATTGCTCCGGCAATCGGCACTCCCGTCAAGGTGCCAAAGCTCACAATTGTATAGCAGGTGGCGTAATATCTTCCATACTCTTCAGTATCGCACAGCATGCCGACGCAGACGGGAGTCAAACTGATGTTCGATCCAGACGCGAAGCCCATGAGGACGGCGTAGCTGACTGTTAGGCCGACAATTGTCGGATTGGTGGTACCGGACTGATTTGCCAAAACAGTTGCCGGCAGCCAAAGAGCCAATGAGCTGCTCATGCAGAGCACAATTGTGGCGACCATGGTGTTATACCTGCCGAATCGGTCGGCGAGATAGCCAGGTGCCCAGCGGCCGAGGGAGGAGCCTGCGTTGAAGATGGCAATGATCTGGAATGAAAACGCAGAACTCATAGCATGCGACTGCAAGGCAAACGAGGCCAGGTAGGTGACGGGGATGAAGAGGCCCCATTCCAGAAAATATGTACCAAGTGTCGCGAGCAGGAACGCTGGTTGCTTGAAGACCTTGAAGTTTGGCAAGACGCTCCCACCAGGTTTCGGTGGCAAGCGAGATCGAATCAGCAGGTTGGCGACTATGAGCAAGACAATGAAGATGAAGCCTTGGATTCTCGTGGCCCAGCCCCAGCCGACCTTCGGAAAGAGCGACTGGAGCATCAACGGGAAGATGATGCCACCCACACTTCCTCCTGCAGCCGCGATTCCCGTGGCATTCGCACGGCCAACCAGAAAATAGTGACCAATCGCCGAGACTGCGGGCGTGAAGATCAAGCTCGTGCCAGCACCGCCGAGGACGGAGAATACCAGCATGAAGTGCCAATACTTTGTGCAAATTCCAAGCAAGAAGATGCTAAGCAGCAACAAAACCGTGCCAGCGGCCACAATCATCCTCGGGCCCTTCGCGTCAAACATGGGCCCAATCTGGACGCCGCAGAAGAATGCTAAGAAGATATAAACGCTAAAGATCCAGCCGATGGCGCTTTCACTGTAATTCGATAGCTGGTGCTGGGCGAGATAGGCCTGATAGATGCCAATGGTGTTCATGTATCCGAAGCCGGCGGTCATGGCGCTGAAGGAGCCGAGTACGAGGAGCCATGCTTGCAAGCCTCCTTCAGGGTAGGCGACTTCAGCTTTGACATTGTTGAGAGTGTCTGTGGGCGACGTGGGTGCCTTTTCCTCATCGGGCTGTCCAGCCTGGGAGGCGGAGTTTGGTGACTGGGGTGGCGGCCATGTTGGTTGGCGGACCAAAGTCTCAGGTGAGTTCGTAGGGTTCAGTGAGTTGATGATGCTGTTGTTGCGCGGTAACAGCCCTGGCCTGCTGCTCTTGGGTTCCACGCTCATTCGATGCTCCCAGTGAGATCGTTGACGTCGTCGTTTCCTCTCCTCAAGCCCGTACCTAGCACGGAGTACGGCAGCATGAAAGTGTGATTGTTATGTGAGAGAGAAAGAGAGAGGGAAAGCAATTTATGATTTACCCACTATTCCGTGACTGCATACATGTGCATACCTTACGGACACGCCAGAGTCATCGAACTTTTCGCAAGCGATATGCCGCAAGGTTTACGCCAAGCCTTTCTAACGCCGACGGTCAACTCCGATCGCCGAATTCCGGCGCGTCCTCTTGGGCTCTGTCACATCGAAGCGATATCATCGGACTGCCTCACAGCAACCACACAGCGTCGACTGCAAAGATAGTGGGCTTGATGGTGTGCGACAGCGCTCTGGCATCTGAACAGCGTCCGAGGGATCCAATCAAATGTTTGCGGCTCGGGCATGAGCCGACAAGCTGCTGTCGTGCTTCCCGTCTGAGAGCCTGTTTCCAAAAGGGCGGGCAATCTGGCGCATACACGTCCGCAAGACCAGTCATCTCATGCCGCGCATGCAGCACCCGGCCGGGCAACAGCGGCCAGATCGTTACCGGACCACTCCTGCATCATACCAACTACCAACATGATTCTGGCCCTTTCTGACACATCCCGCTCTCAGCCGAACCCCGCGTTGTCAGTGTGTCTGGGACTTGTCCTTGCTGAAGTATTCATGTATCACATGATCTCGGTCCACACTAGCCCGAGATCTGAGCTCTTGACGCGACTTCAACCCCACCATCGACCCACCAGCGCCGGGCAGAGGCAAGCGCGCATTCAGGGCATCGGCCTTTGCCCTATCCACGACAATGTAGGCCGAGTGTTGATACTCGAAGTACGCCAGCAATCTGAACCTCTTTCACCTCTTCAGCTTGTGCCTCAATCATCTCTTTCAGATTATCCTCACAATGGCCATTCCAGAAAGAACGAACAGCAGCATCAACAAGGCCTCTCCTCCTGCTGCAGGCATCTATGTGCCAGTCCCTACCTTTTTCGCCCAGGATGGCGCCTCGGACTACGATCCAGTCACCCCTCCACTCGACACTAAGACACAGACGGAGCACTCGCTCTTCCTCGTGCACGGTGGCATCAAGGGTCTGGTGATTCTTGGATCTACCGGCGAAGCAATTTTCCTCAGAAGCAAAGAACGCAATGAGCTGATCTCCAGCCAACGGAAGGCATTGGACGACGCAGGCTTCCAGGATAGGCCGATCATTGCTGGCACAGCTACACAACAGATTGACGACACCCTGGAATTGATAAAGGAGAGCAAAGACGCCGGTGCTGAGTATGCAATGGTTCTCGGTCCTGGCTACTTCGCTGCGGCCACCAGCCAACAGGGAATCCAAAGGTGGTTTGAGGCTGTTGCAGACAAGTCTGTCTTGCCAGTCCTGATGTAAGCCTTCCAGCACTTAAGCGATCAGGCTTCATGTCCTAACAAGCCTACCAGCTACCATTACCCAGGCGTAACAAACAACCTCTACATTGCCCCGTCCACCTTTGAAAAGCTCGCCGCTCACCCTAACATTGTCGGCACGAAACTCTCGCACGGCATTATCGACGACCAGACCCTCATTGCGGCCTCACCAAACATCGACCACGAACACTTCTACGTGTTCACTGGCCTTGGTCAGAACCTCCTGCCCGTCCTGACCATCGGCGGCGTTGCAGCGATTGATGGACTGGCAGGGGTCTTTCCAAGAGTGGTAGTGAGGCTCTTTGACATGTTTAACGAGGCGGCTGACAGGGGAATCAACAAGCAAGATCTGGCAGAGTTCCAGCAGCTGCAGTTCAGAATCTGCGAGGGCGAGAAGCTGATCGCCAGGTGGGGTGTCGTCGGGGTCAAGGAGGCGATCGCAAGGGTGTGGAATCTGGGCAGCAAGACGGGCGGGAGGCTGCCACTCGCAGGTGGTTTCGAGGAGGGTGATGTGGAGTGGAAGAAATGGGATAAAGCGTATCAAGGGCTGAAGGAGCTAGAAGAGCAGATCAAGGCTGAAGGGAAAGAGAGCTGAAGACAGACAGACAGAGACGTAGACTCCTACACGACAGCCATAATCTCAGCGTCATGCTGCGAGTGGATTTGACGACGAAAGCCGATATGCCTCTGCGGCTGTACCTCGCCATATTCTGTCGCGATCACACTGTGACAGCTTGTGATCTTCCATGCTGGATCTCACGACATCCTTCCACGCCACCCACGAGCTTTCACCACCAGGCCCACGCACATTACATACAGGCCAATCGCTTCCAAACATAATCCGCGAAGGTCCAAACTCCTTCAAAATGGTTGAGATCCACGATCGCATAAATCCCGGAGTCTCACAGGGCGTTCCCATCATTCGTGGCGGTAGCTCACTAAACGCTCCAGAAAGCTTCATGAACACTTTGCTAGTCGAACCCAAAGCATGCATTGTCCGAGTCCAGATCCTTACGTATTCATCAGTGGCTTCGAAATTCGGTTTACACAGATGATTGATAATGAGTACCACTTTTTCCATTTCATCTTGCACGCCTTCATGCGCGAGCTGCACGGCTTTCGAAATCGCCTCGAGCTGCCAATTTCCGCCACTTCTCTGATCGATGCCGATGTCGAAGGAGAAATTTCGTCTGCCGAGAAGCTTGAGGTTGTTTATGAAGTCGTCGCCGAAGACGAGCTTCTCGAATTGTGATTGATTGGTGATCGCTTGTAGAAGGAATCTAAAACCTTTCAGTCTAGGCCAGGCGATCGGTCCTGCCATGTCCTTCGCGAGCTCAAGGTACTCCTTCAGCACGCTCGTCGGCTGATCCATGGGCGCCCAAGCCACGAAAGCGAGGAGCGTACGTGCATCTCGGTCGCCGTAATGGCCTTCAATGACCTTTCGCACAAACAGGATTTCGTCCAACGGTCCTTTGGCCCAAGTAGCGAGGTCGGCTGAGCCCGGCGTGGCGTAGCGGACATCGGTCTCGACGTACACGACACCTTCGACCTCGACGTCGTCAGGGATGCTTTGGTCTTGCTGCGAAGCCTCGTAATAATGCTCGGGCAGATGTGGCTTTGCTAGCGGCATGCCCGGCGTCATCCAAGCGTGGCTATTTTCATTCGAGGTTTCTGGCGGCCAGAGGTGGACGTGACTGTCGATGATGCGTTGTCGGTCCATGACCACGAATATCTTCGATTTTGCTGACAGCAAGCGCAACGGACAGGTGTCTGGATGCTCATTCGCAGCATTGATGCTGTGGCGGCGCGAGCAATGTAAGCCGGCCTACCGCCGCATGGTCTTCAGCAGCCGCAATTGACCACGGCTCTGACTCCACATTCGCAATGTGCTTGCTCGTTTGTTGTCGTTCGCTCCAGTGCACTATACACACGCGGGCGGACGGCCTCGGCCGCGCAGAGTTTCCAAATGGCTCTTGCCTTCAGAAAGCCAGCTTCGGTCAGAACTGTTCCGTCGAGCTCCACCCAGATACCCCACTAGCTCACTCCACTACGCGAGAATGTCGCGAACGCCGATAAGGTAACATTTTGTTGCCTGGCGGAAGATCTCAGCAGAGAGGGTTGGGGACAAATTGTTAACTTGACAACCTACTACAGTTGATTTGGACTTGATCCGAGTCTTACATGCGAAATGGACCAGCGTCCTCAACTTCTCCAAGGCAAAGTCGCAGCGATCACTGGAGCAGTCACCGGCATAGGCCGAGCCATAGCACTCGAGTATCTGAAGCAAGGGGCGACAGTAGCAGTAAATTACTTCCCAGATCCTAGTTCTGAGTCGCAATATCAGGATTTGCAACAGGAAGCAGGCAACGATGCAACATTGATCGGCGTGGCTGGAGACATTTCGAAATCAGAGACAGGCAAGGAGCTCGTGCAGACGACAGTCGAGAAATGGGGCCGACTAGATATATTTGTGAGCAACGCAGGCGTCTGCAAATTCGCCGAGTTCCTGACGTGAGTACTGCACCTCTTTCAAGCCTGCCAAGTCTTGCATTGACGGATATTTCAGCATGGACCCGGACCTCGTCAACTTCACCTTTGCCACCAACCTCGGCGGAGCGTTTTTTGCCATCCAGGCTGCAGCCCAACAAATGTCTAAGCAACGCCCATCCGGTGGCTCCATAATAGGCATCTCCTCCATCTCTGCCCTTGTGGGTGGCGCCGGACAGACGCACTACACGCCCACAAAAGCCGGTGTGCTCTCGCTCATCCAAAGCACAGCTTGCGCGTTGGGGCAGTATGGCATCAGATGTAATGCGCTGTTACCCGGAACGATACGGACGCAGCTGAATGACGAGGATCTTGCTGATGAAGGGAAGAAGAAATACATGGAGAGCCGCATACCGCTGGGGCGTTTAGGCCAGCCAAAGGATCTTGCGGGTCCGGCGGTGTTCTTAGCTAGCGACCTGAGCGAGTACGTGACTGGAGCGCAGCTGCTCGTTGACGGAGGCGCATTCGTGAACTTCCAATAGGGATATCTGGTGATCAATCGAACCCGCCGAAATCAGACTCGTTCTCAGAGTCTGCTGCAACCACCTGGGCTCCTGCTCTGCGTCTGCTACCCTCGATGGCACCCCTTCGTTTGTGCTCCACCTTCCGCACGAAGCCAGCTTTCGAGCTGATTCGCGCCTTCCTTGCTGCTTTCGGATCGATCTCCTTCACTTTGCTGTTTCTGGCTTCGATTCCATGTTTCTTGAGCTTCCGCTTCTCGTTCTTGCTGAGACTCGGTAGTGCGTCCAATAGCCACTGCTCGAGACCTTCAGTCTTTCCCCCTTTCTCCTGCTTCCGTGCCACGGCCATAACATTTGCAATGTGCTTCAGGTACGGGATATCCTCTTTGTTATACAACGTCACTGCCACACCGCCTTTGCGCCCTGCACGTCCTGTGCGACCGACGCGATGGACATATGCGGCGCTTGAGGTCGGAATGTCGTAGTTGACCACCCCATTGACACCTCTGAAATCGACACCACGGGAAAGCACATCAGTAGTGATCAAGATCCAAATTTCGCCCTTCCGAAAGCGCGTCATGACACCGTCTCTGGCTTTATCACCGAGATTCGAGTGGAGCACTGCGATTCGACTAATGCCGCCGGCTTCAGCAGGAATGTCGTAAAGCAGTTCAGAGTGTAAAGCCACAGCGCGTTCAATTGTCTGCGTGAAGACCAAGAAAGGAGGGCGCAAAGGCGGCCCGGAGGCAGATGGCGCAGATGGGTGGAGCAGTTGACGCAAGCCCATAAGCTTCCCCTGTTCAGTCGCCGCGTAGATCAGCTTGTGATCGATGTTTGGCACAGCAGAGTCTTTCAACCCCACTACGAGCCGGATTAGAGGCGCTTCAGCAACCTCGGTCTTGATCTGTGCGCCAAGGCGGTGTCTTCTTTCGTCAATGGTTGCCCTCGCAAGGTCTTCGATGTTACTGCCCATGGTTGCTGACCAGAGACTGACACGCAGATTGGAGTTTGCTAGACCGTTCCAGATTCCAAGAGTTTGTGCTCTGAACAGCGGATCCAGGAGCACATCGGCCTCGTCCAGCACCAAGTACTGGACGCCTGATAGAGCTGGCACCTCGGTCTCCTGTGCATCAAAAATGCTGCATAAGGCACCCGGCGTGCTGACCAGAATGTCGGACTTCACGACAGTTCCTTGGCCCTCGTCATCTACGGCGCCCGAGTCATCATCCGCGATCATTGGAAACTTCATGCCTTTGCGCACTTGTGTAATCCTGATGCCGGTGCCATTTGCCAACTTCCTGCCTTCATCCACGATTTGGCTGACGAGCTCCTTGGTCGGGGCAAGAACAACCCCGCTAGTAGCGCGCCTGCCTGCTCTATGAATGTAGCGCCTGCAATGTACCCTGTGTAGGAGCGGGATCATGAACGCCAATGTCTTGCCGCTGCCGGTGGGCGCAACAGACAGCAAATCAATGTCATGAAATGCGGCTGCGGTCTCGCCGTCAGTCGCACCTGCCACAAACTTTCCTGGTTCGTCCAGAAGCAAAGGCAGCGCGCCAAGCTGCACTTCAGTTGGCAAGCTATAGCCCTGCTCTGCAACACTGAGCGCAATCCTTTCGGACATATTGTAGCGCTTCCTCAGCTCAGAGAAGGCCTGAAATGGCGTGGGAAAGAGCTGTGGTTTTTCAGTTCTCTTCGCCTTGATCTTGTCCTTGCCTTTCCGTATGTCCTTACTCTGGGGCATCTTTGGGTTGAGCCAAGTGATTTTGAGCTTGTGCTGTCTCAGCAGCGCCTTGCGCTCCTCCAAAGACATTTCGTCCCTGCCACTGACTGTTGCCTCTTCTGGCTCAAATTCATCTTCGGGCTCTGCTAAGCACGTCGCATCGGGTTTCACCCCAGAACGCTTCGCCGCTTTCCGACTACCATCTTGCTCATCGAAGAAATCGAGCGCTGCTACACCATTCTCGCTGACAGATGACACAATCGAGCCTCTCTTGCGCTTCTCCGAAGCTGCTGACTCGCTCCGGACGGAAGCATGCTGAGGAAGGAATTGTGGCAGCAACTTTCTGCCGCTTGATGGTGTCTCGTGTAAGTTTGTATTAGCTCTATACTTGAGCCTCGTAGACCTTAACAACAGCTCGAATGGGTCCATGTCGTCGTCGCGACCATCAAAAGTTCGTCATCGCGAATTTGAGAACTGTTGAGCCGGCTGCTCGGAACGGCTTTTCCCGAAAATGCAGCCGCTTCGGCAGCTCCTGTTAAGTTTTTGAACTCCCTCACAATCGCGGTATCACCTTATAGCTTTCACTGCTTTAGCCATGTCCGCCGCGAGGATTGTGCCCCGGGCGGCGCTCCGACAGACTCGCTTTGTCGTGCAGAAGCGCGCAGAGGCGACCACCTCGAGAGCCGCCGAGACGGCCTCATCGACAGCATCAAAAGCAAAGGAAGGAGTATCGGAATACGCTGGCAAGGCACAGCAGGGTTTGTCGCGAGTGACGAGCTCGGCGGGCAGCGCCGCGAGCAGTGCCGTCAATGCGGCGGGCAATGCAGTCAGCGGCATTGGAGGCAGGACGGGCCAGGCGATCAGCTTTGTCCAGAGTATGTGCTCAGGACGAGATGATGGACCTTGGACGGCATGTTGACATTGAGAAGGTCTAATTCCACCGACCATCTATTATGCGCGCGTCGCCGGAGAGCTGGCAAAGATCGTCGCCAAGAACCGCAACATGCAATTCCCGTACGTACCTGAAGCGTGGCTGGGAGCTGGTCGCCAGCAGCCATTGACAGAAGCAGATCACAGCAAACGATCCAATCCTATATGACCCTGCTGCAAAACGCAATCAAGAACCCATCGGCCGCTCTCAGCCGCACCTCTGCCTCTGCTCAGTCTATTGCCCAGCAGGGCGCTCGACAAGGCGAGCAGGCCGTCCAGAACCCACAGGGCATCATGAACCGGCTTCGGAACTTCGACTCGCAGACTGCTCTTTCTACTAGCGTGATACTTGCCGAGGTCCTTGGCTTCTTCACGGTCGGCGAGATGATCGGACGATTCAAGATCATTGGCTACAGGGGTGAGCACGGCCAGCACCATTAGGGGGTGAATAGAAGGACTGGATTAGCATGGAGCGATCATCTGGTCATGAACATACCTTGAATGTACCGTTCGACCGTTGAGAAGAAGAAGAGGCTTCGGTATAGCTTGCGCAACGGCGCGTGTACTATTTTGTGTGTGCATATTCCGGTGTGCAACGTACGCGACCTACTAGATTCCGATTATACTCAGACCCAGGCAGTCTGTCCAGCATTACATTCTACGTGCAGCTGCCATCCGCAGTGCGAGTAAGACGGAACTCCATCGTCACCGGGTCATTCGAACGACTCCTGAGTACTGACGATTGTCTGACGATACACAGCTGTCGAAGCGTCGGCTAACAGGCAACCAATCGAGCAAAGGCACCAGTCAAGTCCTCGTTCCATCGAGATATTGACTGCACTGCTGCTCGTTGCCACTGGCAAGCAAGCATGAACAAATGCGCTCGGCCGGCAACGCCCGCTGATCATATGCAAATTGCAGGACATGGCTTCTTAACCGCTTGCTTTCCCGGCAAGCTTGTTCTCCTCTATATGCAAGGTACACTACCTGGGGTAAGCCAAGGCAGAGTACCTGAACTACACACCAGCTGATGCATAGGGCCAACACGGTCAAGATGGCGGTGAGTTGGTAAGCTCTCCGGTCCGAAACATCCCGCAAGCGACCCTGAGATTGAGCGCGCCTGTCGGACCTGACTCCAACCTGACGCAGGCGCTGGTCGACTTCACGCGCTCTTTTCGCAGTGTTCAGCAACTCAGATAACTGTAAATAGGAGTTTCCCTGGCGCACGTGGAAAGCACGCGACGCTGCTCTTACCACAATTGCGGCCGCGCTACTGCCAGTTTCACCCGCAAGTCTTCCACCCAGTTCCACACGCACCTCGCAAGGGCCGGTATCGATTGCGCCTTTTCAGTCGGAACCTTTATACAAAGCATTGGATCTATCTTGTTCTCAACATATACTCGACCACTTGGGGCGTAGTTGCCTCACACATGAGCAAGCAAGGTATTGCTACATGTACTCTTCCTTCCACCATCAGCGAGCCGCTGCTGCCCCAGCCACTCTCGATATGTTGAGCACTTGGGGTAAGGACGGCTCGGCCCATGGTGCGCCTCACCAAGAGGACATTACATCTCAGTCGTTTGGGTGGATCGAAGGCTTCCTCGTGCCTTCCCAATACAGCTATACGCAGACATGCCGCTAGACAAGCCTAGTCCGAACAACCTTTCTCGACCGACGAGTACGCCATACCCGGCTGCTCGAACGCGAAGTATGTTTCATCGTTGCGCAATGCACGCGATCAAGCGCCAGCGCCGGCTTTGCTCGACCCACTCGCGCTCCGCTCTGAGGTGTGATCGCTGCAGAAGCGGCTATCGGCAGCAGTCTCATCGCGGCCCACGATCAAATCGAAGCCCCACGAGTGACAAGGCTGTGTGCATGACCCATCGAAGCCCGCTGCCGCCTTTTGTCTTATCTTGCAGCCTTGATCGTGCCCTCTCTACCGTAAAGCCGTCATCGCCTGATCTTTTGGTAACCGGGTTCTGAACACCATCGGCTGCCAGCCTTTCCTTCTTGCGTACCAACGTCAGGGTCCACTCAGGTGACAAGTCTCCGGAATCGAGACTACATCTGCAGAAGAGAAAATTGACAGTTCAATGAACCTCTTTAATAGCAAGCGGCATCAGAAGCTCCAGATCTGCACATTACTCAACCTATAGCTGGCCGTCGGATCGGATACACGATCTCAGCGGAAACCTTTGGCTTTCATAGGACGGTTAGGCACAGCTTTTGCCAGACTGTCGAGTCTTGCGAGCGAGAGACAAAAGTCACTTTTCGCCCGTACCTGTGTCAGGACCAGATGGTATGAGTCGCAACGGTGACATACATGTACGGGGGACATCAAGGCGTGTACAACACCAACGGCACTTCCCATGCCTTACAAACAGAGCCGCACAACCCATCACAAGGCACGTGCACTGCGCTCATTTTGCATTATGTGTGGTCACATCAACGTACTATTTGCATAGTTACCGAAGATGGCTCTAGGTGTTCAGAACGAGGTGGGAAGCTATCAATCTCGCTTCGGACAAAGACTATCTGCTGCTGTCCCGGTCAAAGGCCCGTCGTCGGGACCTGCAGCCAGACGAGGGCTCGCGCGCGGAGAGTGTGCCAACATGGAGCCGGCCTTGCATTGAGCCAGACCCAGACGGTGCGCAATCTTCGCGCGCGACGTGCCTCGACCGCCACTCCTTGTGCGACCCTTCCGACAATCCCAGCCGCGGAGTCCCTTCCCCTGGCGCAGCAAGCACACAAGGCCACTCTAATGCGGTCGAATAGGCGGTTACCTGTCACGCTACCACGACGGTCAACTCACCAGCATAGTAGCATGTATGAGGTGGATCGTGGTCTTTGGCAGGACGACTGCGAGACAATCGCGATTCCTCGTTGAGGTTTGAATCTGTGCCTACGCTACGACGCTACGAGCTCGTGCATGTGCCGTGTAATCGGGTGCTTGACAGCACCAGCTGGTTTGGAATCTGGTATGATAGTCGCGCTTTTTACATGATGCATCAGCCACCCCGACATGCTGGACAGTGGAGCGTGCACGAGCTGAGGAGCTGTCCAAAAGCGAGTGGCATGTGCTGCTGGACAGCTCGAGCAAGCTGCAACCACTAACTGACTGCATCCTGCATGCGTTCAGCATCCATGCAGTGTGTCTCGGGGAGCTGCTTCCACCCGGTCGATCGACGTTATGGGTTCACTCTGACAGCTTGCGTTTCGAATACCGTCCTTCATCCCAGAACCATTCAGCGTTTTAGGTCTCGAACTGATGATGCAGATCCTAGATAGCGAAGCTGCAACGAGCTCGTGCAGAAAACTAGAAAACTGGGGCTACCGATCCGGGCCAGGGTTCCGCGTGCGCAGCAGAAGCTGCACTCGTGTTGATGTAAGCCGGTCCATGAAGTGCTCGGGCATGATCACGGAGCTTGACAGAGTGACAGATTACTCAGCCCTCGCCGTGGTGCTTCCGTGTTCCCACGTCGCTCCGGTCAGCACGTCTTCCCAGAATCCCACGGCGCACCTCAGGACAACAAGGTACATCCATCATGCGCGTGCGGAAGGACCGGCGCCGGGCGCAACAGCGCTTGTCCCAACAACAATGTCACAGTCGCCAAGTAGCTAGTCTAGGTAGGTACAGTTCTACAGGGTGTGGCAGAGTGGGCCCCACGAAATCATCAGGGTCTGGGGATTTGCGCGTGAACGTGGTCTGATGGAACGTGGTCTGGTGAGACTGGGGCGACCGACGGAACACGATGGAGGCGGCTCGTATCGTCTGGCACAACGGCTCGTGTAGTAGGAGTCAAGGTTCACAGGACTGACTTGATCTCCAGCAACTCGGCGGATCGTGGTTGAAAAACCATCAAATCTGCGTCAGGTCGAGCCGAAGCCCAAAGCGCGGTTGGCGTGGGTGTTTCGGTGTTCTTAGTCGTTGCGCAGAGCGCGGCCAAGGCGACGGCGTCGGCGGCCGATGGAGACTCGGAGAGTGGCCAAGCTTTCTGGCCAGCTGCAGGTTCGCGAAGTCGTCATTTAAAGGTAGAGCCATGGGTGAACCCGGGCAGGGGTGGCCGGTGCCGCAGGCCGCAGGCAGCCCTCACGACGGTAGAGTGCATCGTCGATACTATAACGTACCCGGAGCACTCCCACTCGATGGATGACCGTCAGACCGACCTCAACGCCTTTGGACCGGTCGCAGGCGTTCGGAGCTGAGGTGTAGACAGCACAACGCTATTGGCCCTGCCGCTCAGATGGAATTTCTCTGAGTGCCATGAGGCGCTCGATAGCCGCCGAAGTTGTGCCAGTCGTGGTTCTCGGCACCCGGACTGGAAATGTACTCTCGCTCGAATTGGGAGTCTCACCCGGCCTACCACATACGATGCGTGATGGGTTAAGCAACGCGTGCTCGAGCACTTTCCGCTCTCGCCATGCTCGCGCTAGGCTTTTGCATCTCGCGTACGGCCTGCGTCGCTACGCGGGGCAAGACGAACCAAGCCTGCCACCTTTCCCGCTGGTGGGCGCGCCTCATGCATGGAGCTCACAAGCTCTGCTCTAATTCGCAGGACGGCGCGTAGTATGTGGAACTGCTGCCAGAAATCTGCTTTCCATGGCACAATGGCTTGACCTTTGCAAATAGTGTAACAACTGGCCGTACTAAGCGCCTGCATAAGTAGCGACCTGCCGAGGGTACTATCAAGACTTATATCTCACATGTCGTCCCTCTGATCGTCTGCCTTCGAGCTACCTCTGCTCCTCGCCGCACACCATCATTCGATGTCCTATGTGGTTGCTGGCTCTCGGCTGGATAGGACCGGATCGCACTCTCGCTTGACAGCATGGTTTCCTGGTTGTTTGTTGCCGTCGCTGTATGGTAAGTGCATCACCGCGGATGTCATGGTTCACGAGAACCTGCACCGGACCTCCTTTCGAAACAACGGGCACCCGAGCTCACGCTATACCACAGGTTGTTCCGATACACACGTCTGATTGTGAACTGCATATCTCATTGGACTTTTAGACCAATACCCATTCCAGACGATCCGTCCTATTCATCCGACGATGTCACAATCATTCTGCCGACAATCGCGACTGGCGGCGACGAACTCGAGACAACACTGAGAACCTGCTTGCAGACGGAGCCATATGAAGTGCTCCTGGTCACTGTCGACAGTAATGTTCAGAACCTGGCCAAGGTTGCCAGAGCCATCAACGAAAAGAAAATCCGAGTCCTGAGCATTCGAGAGGCCAACAAGCGCAGACAGATGTGCAGAGCCATCCCGGAGGTGTCCACGGCAATTACAATCTTCGTCGATGACGATGTCGTGTGGCCTCAGAAGGTCCTGCAATGGATGTTGGCTCCGTTCGAAGATCCGAAAATGGGTGGCGTTGGAACATCTCAGACATTGAAGAGGCCTCTGAAGATGAGTATTTGGAATTTCTTAGGTGCAGCCTATTTGGACAGGCGGAACTTTGATTGCTCGGCGTGTCTAAACATCGATGGCGGGTTGCCTTGTCTTTCCGGACGGACTGTGGCATATCGGAGCAGCATTCTTCAAGATGAAGCTTTTACACATGGCTTCACCCACGAAGAGTGGCGGACATGCCAGCTGAATGCTGATGACGATAATTTCATCACTCGATGGATGTATTCGCACGACTGGAAGATTGCCATGCAGTACCACAAAGAGGCGGAGGTCCAGACAACTCTGGAGGATGGTCCGAAGTACTTGTCTCAGTGCCTTCGCTGGGTTCGCAGCAACTGGCGAAGTAATCTGACCAGCCTGTTTGTCGAGAGACACTATTGGACGACGCAGCCCTGGAGCACATATTCGGTCCTGCAGACCACTGTCACGGCATGGGCTCTACCGTTCGACATCTTGATAGTCCTATCTTGGTATCAAGCTTCCCTTGAGTGGCCTTCAGAAACGCGGCGGGCTTTGTTCATCTTCCTGGGTTGTTGGATATTTGGATTTAGTAAAACAGTCAAGTTGTGGGGACACTTCTCCCGTTACCCTGCGGATATTGTCTTCCTCCCGTATTACATTGGCTTTGGCTACTTTCATGGTTTTATCAAGCTTTGGGGCTTGTTTACGCTGAATACAGTAAGTTCGGGTCCGGGTGAACAGCGTTACCACGAATTGCTGATGGTGTCGCAGACCACGTGGGGTAGCAGAGACGGTGCAGATGCAGACAACCGTGTCCGCATGATCCGTTTACCACGTTATGGCTCGACAACACCGGACGGAAGGAAGAGTGCGACCTTCGATAACCCTCGTGAAATGACACAAACTGGCAATATAATAGGAGACCAGTTGCCAGCCTACGACCAGCACGCAGCCCAGCATGCCCAATTAATACCCCGCTATCACGATTGACGACTCTCATTCGCACGCTCTATTCGCGCTTGATACCCAGGCATTGTATTCATTTGTGCATCTGCAGCGCTTCTGTTAGAGATAGATGAAGGCAACGACAGGCGGCATGGATGGGAATGGCCAGATTGGCATAAAATATTCGAAAGCTTTGGGGTGTACGGTGGCTTCCGGAAAAAGTTGGCATTTGATGCGGCAATGTTCTGCGCGTGGCAAAACAGCGTCGAGCAGGTTCTTGTTCTTCATGGAGACTCAGGTTGTGAGCAGCTCCCGCATCATTTGAGCGTCATTTGAGCTTTTCTGTACTATACTGCTGCACGCGATGCATGGCGACAGGTTTTGGGGGATATGATAGACAGTGTGAAAGCATGAGCATCATCGACGCATCTGAACACCAGTATCGAGTGACGCGGCTCGACTCCAAGTGGGCATCATGCGCTGCACAACACCATTTCTTTGGAGTCATATTCTGGGACTACGTATTGGTGCCGTGTACCTGCGTCTCGGCCGCTTTGAGGCCCACCGCGCATCCGGGCCCTTCGTGGACTGAACCCAAGATACAGTCCGACGTCAGGAGACCTCCAGCTCAATAGCGCCAACCACCTAAGACGCATGCCCACGGGACGTCCCGCTTTTCGAGATCAAGATTCGCGAGCTACAAGCCCGTCCAAAAGGGCGGAGTACGGTAGATGAGGACGCGGGAATAATGTTTCACAGAAGTCGTGTCTGCAGGATCGCGCGGAGACACTGTCGAAGCATCTGGAACATATCATGACCATGGCAATGTGCAAGGATACGGGCCTCGTGCATCCTGAACGTGCCGGCCAAGAATGCGATGTCTGTCTCATGAGAATGTCCGGACCTTGCGGCACATGTCTTGTTCCCGATCATTGGGGGGTTCATCGAATCTTCTAGGAGGGCTTCGGTCGCACCATCAAGTTGCCATGCCGTGGATTATGCCGTTTACATCAAGACTCCACCAGTCCATCGGCTTGGCAGAAATTTTCGAAAGCACCGGTGGAGGGTACAAGATCTGCACCGTTGAGATCTTAGCGGCCTGCTGGCTGACATGTGCTGCTGTAGTAGCATGGTTCATGGTTCTAGAGGGTCGACCCGTCTTATGCTCGTCATGGCACTCGGCCCGCAATATTGCGTGTCTGAACTCTGGCACCCCACAGCCCTGAGCAAAGCCTAATCGGCTTCTTCCGCTGCGAGGATCCAAGACAAAAACTTTATGCTGGACCCGATGCCACATGCCGAGGACAGGGTGCGCAGAGACCCTGGCTGTTGTTCGTCTCCACTTGCATCAAAAAGAGGACGACTTGGCAGGGACGTTGCGCGAGTCAGATATTCACATGCAGTGATACTCTCCCGCCGAGAAAACGCGAATAGCCATTGCGCTGTTGACTTTGGTCGGCTTCATGCACGTCAAACACGCAGCTTCAAGACGCTCGCTCTGGATTCTGGAGTGAGATCGCGGCTCCACCACACATGAGGAACAGGCTTCAAAGCTGAAGCGAGACTTTTGTCCTCCTGATAGCCAAGCAGAGTACTTTCGATGATGGCACTTTCCGTCCTGCAGCGCCATCTAGCCAAGGACTTCTCGCGGTCTGACGTTAGGTACACCTCCAGATTGCAAGGGACATCGAGATGGCAGATGCCACCTCGGCGAACATACGGGCGTACTAGCTCTGGAGGTTTCAGGGACAGTTCCTGTGCCTGCAGAAGGACCAAGAACGTAGTGAACACTTAGTCTCGGGGAAGTGCCGCCCTACCGGCTCATGAACGCATCCGCCGCGTACCGACTCTACTTGCGGATCCGCGATCAGGATATCCACGCATCATTTCCACCTCGTCCGGAGAGTTTTGAATTCAAAAGTCTTTGATCCAAATTCATTCTCACGGCAAGCACGGACCGTCGATCGAGAGCTCTCGCAGGCCGCGTGGGCGCGCTGGGATAAAATTCAGTGGCTGGCCAGCGCGTCAATTATCTGGCTTCGCCTGCTTGTGCAATCCGAACATCGCGAGTCCCGGAAGCTTCGAGGTCATGGTCGCATATACATGATCCTGCGACGATGAACCCACCCAACTAACGCGATGCCGAATCGGCTATTCAACCACCGCATCCGTGACGCGTCCTGATTCCTAGCCCTGGGAGCGCGAGTATAGTGTTCGCAGGATGAAGGCGACATTGCAGCCTGGGCGACGAGTTGGCCTACATAGCTCAGACGCTCAGACGCTGCTCGTTCGCTGCTTCCGTGGTGGGACCTAAGCTGGCGCCCATTGCTGCACAACTTGCATACTTGGCCCAAAGGACGAACCGCATGTAACTTGAATATATAAGGCATCATGTTGCTCGGCTCCCAGAGGCAGAGTTGGAAAGGCAACAAAGACATTCAAGCGCGTGTCAGCTCATCTCCCTAATTGGAGCATTTCGACGGAGACCTCTTTTGCGGTCTGGATTTTGTGAGCACTTGAAGTCGCACGCAACGAAGACAACGGCGCGGAGGAGCGTACACCACTACAGTGAGATCTCTGCGTACCAGAGGCTTTGAGAATGTGGCTGGGCAACAGCAAGACCTCGTGCTACGTGAGCGTCCAACCCAAACACTAACCCTAAGCTCAGCCCAACAGCGTCTGAGCCACCGAAGTCATACATTGTGCTCGGCACACCGCTCACGCCGTTCTGTCAGTTGCAGGCTCACGAAAATCAATGCCAAGCTGGCGGGCGTCTGCAAACACAAAATTTAAATGTGGCTGTGCAAAGCACCACAATTACTCCGTACACCCAGGCCTCATTATTAGCAGCCGTCTTCCAAAGGACGCCACGTCAGTCTCGGCAACGCAAGTCGGAGAAAGCAAGATATGATCAAGAATCCACAGATCTTCGGCTGGAATTCTGGGAATGGTTCAGGCTCTAGAAGTTCTATTACTGCTACAAAAAGCCGTCGGTCATCTCGACCGTCCCCAATGCCATCAATCTGCAAATCGCCCGTCGATGCATCAAGTGCCCCTTTTCGCTAACAACGACACTCAAGCATAACTCCGCAACCGTTCCCTCTACCGGATAGAGACACCACTCCTATCCGTGAACATTCTTGTCGCCACATTCATCGCCGCCAATTCCTGGAACAGCAACTTCGCTGCGTACGGCATGATCACCTGCGCGATCCTCGTCTTGTTCTTGCACGGCCTGCACTCGATCTGTCCGGCTTCCAGCTTCGCGATCGGCGTCATGAGACCACAAATCTCGCAGATGTGCACGCGGAATGCATCAGAGACGTCCAGTAATCTCTCTTTCAGGAAAGCAGAGGCACCATGCGAAATCATACAATCTCGCTCCATTTCTCCGAACCGCAGACCACCGTCGCGCGCACGACCCTCGACGGGTTGACGCGTGAGGATCTGAAGCGGCCCACGAGCACGTGCGTGAATCTTGTCGTCGACCATGTGACGGAGACGCTGGTAGTAGGTTGGTCCTAAGAAGACTTGAGCGCGGAGCTTCTTGCCGGTGTGGCCATTGTACATGACTTCAAAGCCACGCTTCTGGAAGCCGTGCTCTTCCAGGATCTCAGAGATCTGCGTGACAGTGACATCTGTAAAGGGTGTGGCGTCGCCCTCTTGGCCGGTGATGGCGCCAACCTTTGAAAGTAGACACTCGATCAAATGGGCGATTGTCATACGGGAGGGAATGGCATGTGGGTTGATGATGATGTCGGGAACCATGCCGGTGCTCGTGAAAGGCATGTCTTCCATGCGGTAAGTGATACCGATCGTACCTTTCTGCCCGTGTCTCGAAGCGAATTTGTCGCCAATCTGCGGGACCTTTGTCGTTCTCGTCCGCACTTTGACGAACTTGAGACCTTCTGTGTTGGTTGTCAGGATGACTTGATCGATAATGCCATTCTCTGTGCTCCTCAGTGGCGTTGACACGTCGCGCTTGACGTGCATCTTCGTCCGCTGCCCGAGCTCCTCAGCGTCAGGCGCAATGGGTGCAGTCTTGCCAATGATGATGTCGTCACCAGAGACACGAGCTCCAGGGTTGATGATACCGTCAGCATCCAGCTTGTCATACGTGCCCTGCTTCATCTTCATGGTGTCCATTCTGCTCGGGTTCTCAAAAGCCTCAACCACGCTCATGCCGATCTTCTTCTCCTGGTCAATGTACGAGCGGAAGAAAAGTGAGCGGAAGAGACCGCGGTCGATGGATGACTGGTTCATGATGACGGAGTCTTCCTGGTTATACCCGGAGTAGCAAGCGATTGCGACGATGGCGTTCTGGCCGGCGGGCAGCTCACGGAACTTCAAAAACTCCATCGACCTCGTCGTCGCTAGAGGCTTCTGTGGGTAGTAGAGGACGTTGGCCAGTGTATCCATTCGCACAGGATAATTAGTCAATGTGACGCCCATTGCCTGCTTCCCCATCGCGGATTGCTATGGTAAGGTTAGCACAAGTCAACATTCCAAGTGAGGGCCGGCTTGACTTACGTATGTATTTCTGGGCGACTGGTTGTGATCAGGGAAGGGAATAATCGATGCGCAGACGCCCAAGATCATGGCAGGATGGATCTCGCAATGCGTCCACATGCGCACTGCTTTATTTGGTGGCGCCTTGATCCTCCGATTCGGGTCGTCTTTGGGCTCCGACCATTCCTGGTTTGCCCTCAGCGACCTGTGGTCTTCAAGATCCTCTGGAGTCATGATGATCATAGCAGTCTCCTCTTCCTCTGCATCCAGGAACTCGATTACACCAGATGAGACCAAGCCATGCCACCCGAAAGTCAAACGCTGCTTGTCCTCCTCACTGACGTCCTGGCCTTCGATCGACTCAAGCTTGTCGCGATCATCTTGCAGCATACGGATGTGCTCTTGCTTCAGCACGAGGTTACCGACGTTCATGGACTTTGGGTCATTGTCCACCACGAAAAGTGGACGGCACACACGTCCTGCATCGGTGAACACCTTGATCTCACGCTCACGTGGATCCCGGATGATAGTGACCTCAAAGCCAATGGTGTTCTTACGCCTCAGTCCCCTCAGTGCATCCGTGAGCTGGCCACCGTTTGAGTGCACGCCCACCCAAGTCCCGTTCAAGAAGACCTTCGTCGCGTTGGGGTTGAGGACCGGGTCATACTCTTCCAGCAACTCCATGCCTCGGTGCCGCATGTACTCTATCAACGGAGTGCCGGGTGTGCCGACAGAAACATAACACATCAGCGACAGATTCTTGACAAGCCCGCAAGCCTGGCCTTCGGGCGTCTCAGCTGGGCAGACTAGACCCCAGTGTGTGTTGTGCAACTGACGCGGCTTTGCGATCTTGCCGTCCCTGCCAATGGGCGTGTTGGTACGCCGTAAATGGGACAATGTTGAAGCGTATGTATATCGGTTGAGCACTTGACTGACACCCGCTTTCGCGCTCGCGGCCTTTTTCTGATCGCCCCAGTTGCCGGTGGCTAAACAGTACCGCAGACCAGTTGTAATGATGGTGTTTTTGACACCGAGGTTGACGTTGAAGTCACGTCCTTGCTCCACACACCTATGGAGGTAGTTTCGCATATCCTTGACGAGTTGTGTGAACTTCAATCGGAAGACCTGCGCCATAAGCGGACCAGCCAGATCCAAGCGTTTTTTCCCGAAATGATCACGGTCGTCCTCGTCGGTCCTGCCAAGGCGTACTTGCAGCAATCGATTCACCATATAACCCAAGAAGAATGCTTTCCGGGTTTCTGAGCCTTCTTCTTGAGAAATGTGCGGCAGAAACTCCTTCTGCATAATATCACGGGCATATTTAATACGCCTGTCCTTCGCAGCAGCCATGTTCCCACGTCTGCCCAGATAATCAAGTGCTTGCTCGCGTTCCTGGATTGCAAATGCCTCCTCTAAGCATGGCTTCAAGAGCTCGAGCATCTGAGTGTCGCTTTTCCTGCAGATGTGGTTTAGAATATCCTCATCCGAGACGATACCAAGCGCACGGAAGACGACTACTAGCGGGACCGAGTCCTTGACGTACGGCAGCCTGACCTTGATGACCTGACCATTGCCGCCCTGACCGCGTTCAAGCAAGTTGACTGTCAGTGTTGAGATGAGGCGACTGCCCTTTTCAATGGCTGATCTGATTTCAGCAACCACCGGCGTGTTGGAACCTTTCTTCTTGAACACCTGAACAATGTTCGCGGCACTGCGCTCCTGGGCAATAAGCACTTTCTCGGATCCATTGATAATGAAGTATCCACCCTGGTCGAATGGACATTCCTGATGTGCGTAGAGCTCAGGCTCAGACCGGTTGCGCAGCGTGCAGATCTTCGACTTCAACATGACAGGCAGCTTGCCGATGAAGATGCGCTCGAACTCCTCACTGCCATCATCTTCTGGATCGCGCTCCCAGAATGTGTCGTACGACTGACCATCCCATTCGTCGGGTGCTTCCCACTGTCCTGTTGACTCGTTCCAGTATGCACCCTCTGGCCGCTCCTTGGCAAGCAATACGCGCTTCCTCATGCCCAGGTAGATCGGCGAGGAGTACGTCAAATTCCGCAGGCGCGCCTCATGAGGATACAGCGGACGGGTTGAGCCATCGCCTTCGGTCATGGCTGCTTGGGAGATGGTCAAGTGCCCGAGTTCAATCTGCCACCGCCGCTTGACGAGCGTCTGTCCTGTGCCGTCTTCCTCAGGCGCCAAGTTGCGGTCGACAGCGATCAAGTCCTGCTCGCTGACTATTTCCTGCATCGTAGTGCCCGCAAACTCATCGAAAGAGTCCAGCTGCTGTGACACCAGACCCTTGGCCTCGAAGAAGGACTGAATCACCGTCCAGCAGTCCTCCGCCGTGATGGTGTCATCGTCGTCCTGCGCATACTGCGCGTCATCGACACCCGCCATCATGGCGTCGCCATTGGTATACGCCATCTTCGCTCCTCCTCACTCGCCTGCGCTCTTGCCGATGGCCGCCTCCCGTCCCTGGCTTTCCGCCGCCGTCCACCCTTCCCTTCGCGCACCCGCGCCGGCTTCTGCTGCCTCGTCGCTCTGTGAATTGAAATCACCCGCGCAGTTGGAACTCGGTGGCCGGAAGTGCAACGCAGACGGGCGCGCTCGTGCTTGAAGGTCGTTGCTTGCGCGCGGGTCGAAACTGCTCGATCCCGCTCCTACCGAATATTCGAAGGGGAGGATGGCGAGAGAAATGTCGGACGGTGATGGATGCGAGGGTTTCGGTGGGTCGCGCAAAGGCGGTGGTGGTGAACCCTTGGTCTCTTTCACGAGCTGCACAGAGTCGCGAACGCGCGGATCTCCCCGCAGAACTGCAATGATTGGCTGAGTTGCGTATCACACTAGTGCCGGGCCCATCATCAGTTGCTTCTGTGCCTATGTCAGCTTTGATGGTATCCCTCAATCATAGCCTTGCGGCTGATGGTCAAATAGTCTGCATGATCGCAATGTCACGATGCTGCTGACCGCATCACGATATCCTTATCAGAATCATCGTAAATCAATCTTCGATGCCAGGCTCACCAGATGGATCGTAGCATTGAGGAGTTGACTGTAAGGCCACGAGGATGATTCACGATTCAACAAGTTGATTCTCAGATCAGCAAATTGGTACCAGAGTCGATTGATCGACACAGAAGTCACTAGGTCCATGTCGGAACCACCCACATGGTTGATCTTGCACTCACGAAGTTGATATACAAATGACGAGGTTGACAGCACACTTAACAGCTCAGAGTATCATCAACGAATGACGCCGAGCAATCAACGCTCATCTACATCACCACGCATCCAGAATACAATTCATTCATTCATGCATGCTGGTGCTATCTATGTTGATGACTATATATACCTATTGTGCACTTCTCTCCTCTCTCTTCCCTCCCCAAAAAGGCGTTCACTTAGACAGCACGGGCTGTTTTCACGAACAGGCCCGCCATCGCCACAGCCACAACCACCAACGCCCAACACACGAAACTCAACGGCGCCCCCTGCACCAGCGCCGCGTGCTTCTCCTCCGGGCACGCCCCGGTCACCTTTCCGTCCATCTTGTTGGCAACGAGCCCATCAAAGAGCCCAAACCCGAACATCAAAGCCGTGATTGGCGTGAGAGAGCACCAATGCCACATCCGGCGGCTGATGGCCTTCTGCTGCCGAACGACCTCCGGGCTGTACGCCTGCTGCACGCTCAGGAGACGACGACCCTCCTCCACGGAGGCCGAAGCAGGGAGGTCGAGCATCGGACGCGGGAGCCAGAACTTAACGCGACGAGCCAGCTCAGCATCCGTGAGGCGATGACCGGGATTGAAGGCGGCGGGATCGTCGACAGCAGCCAGGAAAGGCCTCATGCGAGTCTGGCCCGTGACTGCGGCGCGCTGCTTACCCTTGCTGCGCGTGAGAGGAGTGTGCTCGTCGTAGCCGTAGCCGCGGGTGTGGATCGTGTCCTCAGTGCCAGCTCCGGCACGAGTGAAAGCAGGCTCGGGCGGGTCAGGGAGCGGAGAGTACGGTCCCGAGTTCGAAGACGCCAGCCAAGGAATGGGGCTGTTCGGATCACGGATGGTCGTGAACGTATGCTGCGTCTCACTCCAAGCCAACTGACCAGGGGGACGCTGAGGCGTCTTGTTGTCAGAAAGCAACCGACGGCGGGAATCGGACGAGCCTGGCATGTCATCGTCATGCTGCTGAGCTGCTTCCATGACCTGACGGAAGCTATCGGCATCGCCATGTATTGGCAGGAAAGCCGTTGGGACTCTTGGCACAGGCGTCTGCAAGATTTGCGCTTCCCCAGCCTCTGCTGCAACTTCTTGAGCAGCCAAGCGCACAGCAGACTTGGACAACTGCCTGATGCGCTCGAGTCTGGCCTCATCCTGTCTCATGGTCTCTCTGTCAACATTCTGATTGGCGCCAGTCAAGTGCGAGACATTCCACTTCATACGCATGGTGTCTTTGGCCATCTCCTTCAACTCATGCTCGTCAGCCGGATCAGGCGGTGGCGCTGGGTCACTAAACGGCATGCGAATCCCGAGCCGGTGCTGGATCCAAGCAGTGCGGCGGGGACGACCCGGCGGCAGCCTTGAGCTGTTCAGATCTTCGACCTCTGGTGGCGGCATCGGAGCAAAGCTTCCGCGACGACTGTCTTCATAATCGCTAACATCCGCGTAGCTGCCTTGTGTCGCTTGAGTAGCCTGGCTGAAGCGGTTCATAGGATCATAGGTGTACTGTGAGTGCGAAGTTCGACGGCTGAATGGTCCTTCATCGCCCTCGTCGTCATCCTCCCAAGCAGACTCATCTTCCACTGTACGGCGGCTTTCATATCGTTCCATTGCGTGCCGGTGTTGAGCATCGAGCTCGTCACGATCGCGGATACGCATGCGAGACGACGGTGGAGTGCCTGCGTGTTGTCGAAGGTCGAAGCCGCTGTCGAGGCGCTGGCTCTCTGTGTCGGCAGCAGTAATGCCGGAACCATGAGCTTGCGGAGCGGCGTTGCTAGCAGGACGGTCCTCACCACGGACTCGGGTGGCATTTTCAGTAGGCGCATCATCTTCAAAGATCTCGATTGAGCGTGGAATACCGCGGAAATTCGTCTCCCACGTGCGATGACCGGTACCCGGTCGGTAGTTGCGTACAGGAGGACGGAAGGTCGCACCATCGTGCCCGTTGTCGTGCACGTCCTGTGCGGCGCGGAGATCTTCACTCTCGTCTAATGGTGGAACATTTTCCTTGTCGTCGTCCCAGCGTGGTATGTCATGAGGGGCTGCAGCTTCCTGGCGAGCTCTACCACCGATTCCAACGGTACCACGCTGATCCTGCGCCGGAGTAAGACCAAGGAGCTCGCCAGTTGCACCATACGTCTGATCGCTAGTAGGGAGATCAGTGTTGTCTAGGTGAAATCCGTGACGAGCAATGTGACTAGTTGGCACTGGAGCGGGTGCGACGGGAGGCGATCCTGGAGGCGGGCGTAGGCGCTGCGAGACTTCAACTGTGTGCCTTTCTCTGGCTGGGAGAAACGGGTTGTTGCTCATGAGAATGCTTCTGCGTTGTGCTCCATTCGTCGCGCGACCTTGCTCTATTGAAATGCTGGAGGTCGACTCGTCCTGGACGCCCTGCGCGCTTCTGTAGCCGTAATGGTCGACTATGTTCATGATAGTCGTGTCGCGCTCTGCGTGGAATACATGACTGTTCAGAAATACGGCTCGTAAGTGTGCTCGTTAATCGGAAAGAGGAGGGGCGGGGGGAAGATGGTACATACGCCTCAGCATCTGCACCTGCATCACGGCCCGCCAGACCGCCTTCGTTTGCCAGTACGTGAGCTCCACGAGGTCGACCAGATTGTACCATTCGATCAATGTTGTCGAAACGCTCCAGCTCATTAGGTTGCTCGAATTCGTCGTCGCTGATATGGAGGTCGAAAGGATCACTGTACGTGCTTGGCGCTTGGCCCAAGGTACTGCCTCCGCGGGACCTGGACCTGGACTGCTTTCCTACGTGGACGGGCTCTTGAGATGACGACAACACGTGACCGTTAGATTCGGCAGTGTAATCCGCACTCAGTCCCTCCTCAACGGCTCGACTACCTGCCATAACAAGAGTGGGCCTCGAGACCGGTGGAGACCTGTGCGCGAGAGGAGAAACCTGGTCTCCGAGACCACCATGGAGCTGCGCACCTGCAGCGCTAGGAAGGCGCATGATTTTACTTCTTGCGCTGCTGATGTCTGTGTAGAGCGTACGACCACGGCGGCTGCCATCGTCGCTGGACGGAGTGGAGCCGCTGCGCTCGATCGACTCACCAGTGATGCGATCGTAGTTCATGTTGAGACTATCCTGTGAGACGTCAAAGTAGTTGTCCAAAAGCCCGTCAATCTCTGCAGGTGTTTCGATAACCTTTGAGCCCTTGCGTCACGTTAGCCCTTGCCGTGTGTTCTGTTTGTTGATACTTACAAGAAGTAACGAGGCGCGTGGGTTCACGAGGTCGAACGATGCGCCTCTGTAGTGTAGAGTTGCAGGGCTCGTTGGTGGTGTAGGTTCGCTGAGGTGTCCTATTGACTCGTCAGACGAGGCAATTGGTGGAAGAGAAGACTTGCTCACCAAAAGTACCAGACCAAGCATACCCTGGAGGTGTTGGGAACTTGAACTTCGAAAGCGTGTAGCTCGAGTCGCCCGTCGTGTTCTCCTCGTGCCCCTTTCCCTCTCCGGCGGGGTTATCGCCCTCGTCACCTTCGCTCCAAAGACCCGCAAACCTCACGGAGCGATCCCGTTTCGCGATGACACCTTCGGTCTGTGGCCGCCTAGCACTCGCCGCAAGTCCTCCGCGAGGCCTCTCAGGTAAGCACACACTTTGCACCTGCGACTGCTTTGACGCTTCGCTGTTCCCAATTACATTCGCCAAAACAAGCCAGCCGCCGTCGTCCGCCTGCCTGGGCAATCGCTTGGGAAGTTTGAGTTCAGGGAACTTACGCTTTGCTCGCAATGGCTCAAAAGGCACACGATCAGCTGCTCGGTTGCTGGAAGACAACTCCAATCCCGGCCGCGAGACCGGTGTCTGCGTAGGTGTCGACTGCAAAGTCGTGATAGTCGATGACAGCGACGGCGATGTTGCAGATGGATGCTGTTGTGGTGTCAATGGATGTGGTATGAGAGGTGGAGGTACCAGATCTCGCGAGTGAAGTGATGGAAGGCGCGGGAGCTGCCGGTTGCTAGCTCCGAGGGTCTTGGCTGGCGACGAGTCATCGAAAAGGTGTCGTCGAGAAGACTTGCACCGGAGGGGTCTCACGACGAAGTCCGGAGATGGCTCGAGAAATGATAAAGCCTCTTGCTGTACTTGACTGAAATCATGCAACGTAACATAGGGCGAGTCTGGCGGTGGTGGCGATGATGCCGGCGAGCCGAAGAGAATCGAGGGATGGCGCGGTGAGCCAGGCGGGCTCGTGTCGTTGCGCTGCTCGTCAAGGAGGGCCACACTGGCGGGCTCCATTTCGGCGACGAATCTTTCAAATCCAACCGAGTCCAAAAGTGCCAATATCCAAGCCAGTCTTTCCGAAAACAACACTGCTCAACGCGCTTGGGCACCCAGGCGACTTACGTTGGGTGCGCCGCCCTCAATTTGGGACTCACAGCGCCTGCCGCGCTGCTCAGAGACCTCTTTGATGCAGTCCTCCCCCGCTGAGATCGCTCACTCCGAAGTCGTTCCCTCGAACTTCTGTTCCAGTTTATATCGAGCAACCGCTTGCTCAATGCCAAGACGCCTCGCACTGTATAGAAAGGACCAGAAGCCGTGTTCCCTCAACGCCGCATGCCCTCCACCCAATGCCTTCCAGTTATTTGTATATCTTCGCGGAACGAGGGTACAGATTTTGCATACTCTCTCGTCGGTTGCAGACGCAAGATACTTCGAATGCAACGGGCAAGTCATTCTCAAGGCACAAACATGTCTGCCGCACCTTCTCTCCTCACTGGGTTACCGAAGCGCACTTGGAAGTCTCAGAGGGGATTATGGACAAGAGAAAGAACTCATACTGACTGCAGTCGCGAAGAAGCGACGGTCAAGACCAGGCACGGGACATATGCGACTGCCACCACGCCATGCGCGACCCGCTTACGACCGCCAAGGCTCTGACACACGTGAACTCCATCACGAATCTTTGCTTCCACCATCAGCTCTGCTGTACATAGCTCACCACCAGCCGGCCTGAGCGTGGCACGCTTGAGGTGAGGTTAGGACAACGACAGCAAAGCCGGATCCAATCAAACAGCATGATTCGGATGCGGACTTTCCCGCCCGTGCCATGCTGTTGATTGCAGCTTAGCGGACCAATACATCTCTGTAGCGCCGTCGCATTTCTCGATCGATTGTGGGACATTTTCCATACTAGCTGGGGTCGCCATGCGGCACAAATGCGCCAGGTTGAAGGAGGTGTGAAGGTCCTGGTTCGTAGAAAGACTACGCCGAACCGCATGACGTGCAGATTCCGATCGGTACCCACGAGGGCAACGAACTTCGCCACCCGTAAAATGACAAACCGAGTTTACTGCGGCATTCAAAATCGGCCGTCAAATGATTATTGCGCACTGATTATCAGACAGGACAGTGCAGCCTGCCGTACGAGACGCATGGGTCAATGCCAATCTGCTCCAGCTGATGAGATGGTCTATAGAGAAGGACTTTCGAAGCGCTCGCAGTGCAGTATACACGAGCCTGCGAACATGAACGTTGCGCTGGCTGGATTACATCGATCGCAGAGCTGAGTTGCCTCTTCGCAGCGACATAGAGCTTGAACTCTGCTTGCTCCTATTGTGATACAGTCAGGCGGCTTGCCGCGCCCTCAACCTCGCGGCCTCTAGGCCGCTCCTTCAATCTGCCATGGATGTGCTGACTCCCGCAATCCTGAACGCATGACGGTCAAGACCACTGATCGTGTCGCAGGCGGATGGGGACACACATCCGCAAGCATAGTTACAGTTAGCTCGATAACTTTTATCATCGAGGGTCAAATTTGCTGCCTTAGTAATCGACTCGCGCGCTAGCTCACAAAGCTTTGGTCTTGGCCTCCTCAATCCCGGCCGTCTTCTCATCAAGTCCATAGCCCATCCTTTGCACGCCGATGCCCTTACCGTACACTAGCTCTCCACCCAGCGCCGCTGACAACGCCACGCCTGGCAACGTCAAGCCACTCAACAGTACGCTCGCTCTCCCCGGCACGAAACCTGGGACTCGGTACCGAGCAGAGATCGCGTACGAGCTCACAGCGAGCGCCACTGTGTTCAATACGCCGTGCAGAGCTCCGTAGGTTATGCTTTTGTCCAGGACCTCCTTCCCACTCTTGCCTGGATTTGTGAAGGCTTCCTTGTCGACGCGATTTAACCCTCCTTTCTTGTACATCTCCCAGAACTCGGCTGTGCCACTGGTCATGGCCGGCAAGCCAGAAATGACGCCAATGACATGGGTCGCGAAGGCAAACTGGGCGACTTGCGGGAGGAAGGGTGTCAGGCCCGCGAGAGGTCTGAGTAGTGATGAGGTCTTGCTGGCTGTGGTGAGGCCGTACAGGCTATCGAGACTGTAGGCAGCGGAGAGAAAGGCAACTGGGTAGTGGACAACGGCAGGGTGAACTGGGTGGCTGGAGGCGTGTTAGTGGGAGTACGTGATCCAAAACGGCATGTACATACCTGTTGCGGAAGGGCCAATTGATGTGGCCCAGTTCGACAGCATCGTACAGGTCGGAGAACATGCCCATGTCTGTTGGTAGATTTACTTCACTCAAGAAAGCAGAATAGCGGTCTTCAAAGCTGGCTTTCGCAGGTTCAACCCAATAACTGCTGTACAACAGCAACATAAGCAGTATTCATCGTGAGCTCGTTGGCTTGCATTCTGGTCAACCATGTAGCATAGTTGTGACGGCAGACGCTATCACCTTTGTGCTACAACCAAACATGTGACTGTTGAGAGGGGGATTCTAGGCAAGCAAGGCCGCCGCTGAGAATGATCTCTACGCCATTCACGCGTCAGTTCCGCGTCATAAGAGTTTCGGATCAATCATTTCCCGAACAGCTAGACTGTGGAGAACACTCAACTTGGCCTTTCACAGTGTTTTGGAGCTGTCAACGCCTCTCACGATGCCATAGGACACTGCTGCTGCCAGTGCGCCGACTATCAAGGTCTGCAACGCGCTCCACGCCGCATTTTTGTGCTTACAACCAGTGAGAATGGCCTTCGCATATCCAAAAATCACCAGTATCAACGCAGTGATCCCAATCGAGGTGAACAGGGCTTGGTCGACATGCTTGAAGGCAAAGTATGGGATCATCGGCAGCAGCCCACCTAACGTGAGAATGATCAGCTTTCTAGCCCTGCAATGGCCACTTGTCGCAGCACTCACCCAGAAAATACGATACGCCCATCACGAGACCTTCCACGAATGCCTTATTGGTTGCGGGCTTCTCAAGTTTCAATTCAAAGTCCATCATGAAACGGACCCACATCTCTTCATTTCCTTTGAGAGCCTCAACCAAGCCTCTGGACTCAACCCTTTCTATCCCATACTTCTCGAGCATCTCATATATCTCGGCCTCTTCAGCTTTTGGACACTCTCGGACCTCCCGTCTCTCACGCTCTTCTTCGACTTCATAATGCTTCTTCTCCGTGACCGCAGCCAAGTACGCCCCAAGGCCCATGGAAATCGACCCGGCGAATAACTCTGCGAGTCCGGCAAGGATCACGACTCTCGTCGAGCCGAGCGCCGAGAGGCCGGCGGTGAGTGCAAAAGGAACAGTGAGGCCATCAGCGAAACCAATAATGCAGTCGCGGACGTATTCGCCGTGACTAGTGTGCTTCTCGACGTGGCCTGCATCAGGGACTGGCTTTTCACGAGAGAACCTAGTGCCAGTATCGTCATGCCTGAGCGTGGCTTGGCTGTCTTGCTGAATTAGAGAGATTTCGCGTTCCATGTTTGCATGTGATCACCGTGCTAAAAATTTCCAAAGGGCAGAGATTCCGCTTGCAGTGGAAAGCGATCGCTGCTATATACTCGAGGCAGTGGCAACTGTTCACTGCTGTTTGGACCGCTCGCGTGCCATCAGGTGTGATACTCCTTTCAGTGACCACGCCCATGATGACAGCGACGGCTTCCTAGCACTGGCTGTGTCATTGTCCTACCTCGTTGGCCTCTCAAGCTCACCTAACAGATATCAGGAAGGAAGGCAACCCAATCGCCGCTCACATGAGCATTGTAGAAGACCTCTGTGTGCTCTGCCTTCCAGGAAGCTTCAGTCACAAGTGCGTCGATGCAGCAAACTCTGTGTCTGGATTCACTTGTTTGTGGGCAGCGGCTTTGTGCGACCAAAACATCAGACCTGTGCTCATTCGTCTCGCAGTTTGAGGACACTGGACACTTAAGCCCCGTCTCGATTCGGGGAACATCGCAAATCGGATGGAAATGCCAAAAGCCAAGGAACGACATAAGCTGCGTCGAGCCCATATCTTGTCCTGGTATCTCGACGTGCATGATACCATATCTCACCATGCAGACTATTGGGCAAAATTCGATACAAATTGGAATGCCCGGGCCAGGCTTTTCCGACAGGTCTGCTCGAAAGCTACTGGTGACGACTGCAGCGCAAATTCGGCACAATTGCGAGTGCCGTCGCCGTTGGCGACGGACACAGCACTTGCAAGCTCGGATCTGTGTTTTTTCTCCGCCTGATTGTGCTTGGTAAGCACCCCGCCTGCAGGCAAGAAAGTTTTGCGCTTCAGCACCTAGGGCTGTGTTGCCTTGCATCAGGCCATGCGCATTCAACACGCCTAACAAAGCGTGCAGGACCCACCCTCAGCCTTCGTAAGAATGGCTGACCGCATTCACGCATCCCAGGACGCGAGTCTGACAAATCCAAGGACAACGTTGATTTGTGACTTGCTGCAGCCGGGCAGACGCCTGGAGCCGTTCGTGATGACGATTAGTCGGAGCGACGACAATGGTAAGTCCAGCTTATAAGAGGTACCTTTGCGCCGAGCGACCAAGAATCACTGTGCTGCAATTCCAACTTTATGCAACGGAGCAGCGGACCAATTGACAAGCCACGCGCGCACTTTTGTATCCATGGCACTGCAGAACAAGCGCGCGATGTCTCCTCTATCCTCACAGGACGGACCCACTCGATACATCGAGGTACACAAGAATCCTCAAGGCCCGGGTGACGCCCGCCCGACAGCTCAGCAGATCGTACAAGATAATGGGTTTATTGACAGCTTAACCGATAAAACCTTTCTCGTGACTGGTGGAACCGATGGCTTAGGCAAAGAGACTGTTCGCCAGCTTGTCAAAACTGGTGCCCGTGTGTTCTTCTCCGCAAGGAATTCCGAGAAGGCCGAGAAGGTCAAACAGGAGATACTTGCCGAATGCAAGAAGGACAGCGGAACGCATGAACCGAGACTTGAATGGATCAAGATCGACAACGCGAGCTTGCAGAGCGTTCGAGAGGGCGCGAAGGACTTCCTCGTCAGAAGTGATCAGCTCAATGTACTGGTCGCCAATGCTGGGATTGGTCAAACCCCTCACGCGGTCACCGAGGATGGCTTTGAACAGCAATTTGCTGTCAATCACCTGGCTCACTTCCTTCTGTTCCAGCTTCTTGGGCCTCTGATGCTCAAATCCTCACGACCAGGCTTTCACTCCCGCTATGTGGCAGTTTCCAGTTCGGCGCATATGTTCTGTCCTGTGCAGATAGGCAACTACAATCAGGACACCAAGGCAACAGATAGGATCGACCCAATTTGTTCATTCATCGAAGACACACACAATCCTATGGTCGCGTACGGCCAGTCGAAGACTGCCAACATTTGGATGGCAAACGAGATTGAGCGGCGTTACGGCTCCCGAGGTCTTCATGGCTTGAGCATTCATCCAGGTACCATCAACACTGCTGCACTAGCTTCCATGGACAAAAGAGTCATTGCACAGCTTGGACCAGTCATGGAGCTAGATATTTTCAAAAGCTCCGAGAAGAATGTTGAACAGGGCGCGGCGACTCAAGTCATGGCAGCGATCGATAGGGAACTCGAAGGCAAAGGTGGGTTTTATCTCCATGACGCACACGTCGCCGACTTGCTTCCCGAAGGCGAGCAAATTGGTTATCGGGGCTATAAGTCTTGGGCGTATGACCCTGCGGGTGAGAAGAAGCTGTGGCAGGACTCGTTGGGGATGGTAGGCCTCAGTGGCAGTATTTGAGTGCCCGCCCGACCTTAGGATAGGCGGAGAAGGTTGAGAGTGGTGCTGTCAACACGCGTGCGGTGATTGTAGGATCAGAAGCAGCACAAAAGGTGTACGTCAGCGCAATGTGGGAGGGCGTTGTCGAGTCGTTCCTTCCTTTCTGAAGACGATCTGCACTTCTTAGCGCCACGTGAGGATGCTCAACGCATAAGCGAGGCCTTGAAGCATGCCGTCAAGCTACCTGAGCGAGCAGTCGACCATGAAGTGCTGCAGTTCATTGGTGCTCACAGACAGATCAGTCTGGCGAGGAATGGAGAGTTCAAGGAGGCATGCGTTGTGGTTGCGATGAGGTTCGTGGTGGTGTGATCGCCGCTTGGCCGCTTTGCCTCATCGGTGCCTGCAGCCAGATGCCTCATTGGATGTCATCACCTGGCGACACCAGATCCCATTGCGCTGTCGACCCGACTCAATCCCGTCCCGAGCAACGTTGGATAGAGGACGGCCAATTGAGCCTCGTCGATGTTTCTCACATCCCGAGTACGATTTGTCTGAGACTAGTCTGAGAGGACGCTGATGTCGTCAAGACGCGAAGCTCTTTTGTCGACCTTTGATCAAACCGAATCTGCGTTTAGATCCTCCTGACGCCAGAGTTATAGCCCAACAGCACTCTCCACCACGGCGCTCTCATAATACACACTGCTCGCCTTCCTCGGCGCATTATGGCCTCGGAAAACATCTGCCAACTGCAAGATTCGCTGAGTTGGGATTACTAGGATGGAGCAGAAAAGGCAGGAACGGAACCAGCGGCGTGCTCGATCATCTCGTCCGCAGCTTCTCCCCCGCCCACTGCACTTTCGAGCCAAGCTTTTGCCTTCTCGACAATCATCTCCCACACACCGCGTTTGTCCGCGACGTTCTGCTGTAGATACGCGATGACCAGTGCAGTAGCCAGTGCGTCCTTGTTCACAGCAACAGACATCCTGGAGCTACCCACCTAGGTACATGTTCTGTCACACCGAACGAGGTATCACGTCCCGCTTCCTGCTGTCAATCCCTGCGAAAGTCCTCACTGCCCTTGACGCCTCGCATCATAAGTGGCTTGAGATTGGCTGCAGGTGTTTTGTCATGGCTGAGTCAGATGGTGGTGCCTGGGGCATTCAACGGATCGCTATGAAAGCCTGGCGATGGGGGCGCTTCCTAGACATCATGAATGGCTCTCATCTGCTGTCAGACAGCAGGGACTCCTGCAAGTGTGTACTGTCGTATGGCATGGTTCCGCGCATTGTAGTGTTTTGCGATTGCGCACTACAGACCGCGCTGTAGCACAAGCTAGGTGCGCCGCCTCCCAAGACATCTCTGAGACCCTGATGAGCCTTTTGCCAATCGCAGACGGCCGACAGAGCATTAGTATGATACAAGAAATACAAAGACTGCTTCTCTCGTTGACCAATACTTCAAGCCTTTGCTTCTCAAATGCTACTGCTTTCCAGAACGCCGTCGCTCATGCACTCTGAAACCAATGCTCGCGCTCAAATTACAGCACCATGTCGACGTCATGAGCAGCATTCATGCCGCTGTAGCGAAGCAGAGATTCTATCGCAGCAGGTAGCCTATCGCTAGGACCCAAATGCACCAAGACCGGGTCCGAATCAGCAGCTCAGGCCTATCATGTCAGTCCAGCTCGACAGGATGTCACATTGCACGCCAATCTGCCACCCGCTCACTCGCGCCCCAATTTTCACTTCACTTTTGACTTACCTCAAGAGTCGTCCCTCGGATAGTACCCGCCACCCGCATGCTTCGCATACTCACCCGGCTGAGCCTGCTCCTTGAGAGCCTTCCCACCATCGCGATAGAACTTCTCGAAGTCCTCCTTCGACATCCCTCTTCTTTGCGCCTCGCCCCAAAGCTGCTCCTTCAGGCCCATCTGCTTCTTAAGGAACTCGACACTCGCCTGCAGGACCACCGCTTCGGAGCGGCCTTGACCTTCCATGTTGGGCACGATCTGCGAGAGCATGTCGAAGCCTTCGCGGATGGCTTGACGACGCTTCTGCTCGGACGCGATGTGGTTCTCCTTTTTTTGTTGCTCGGATAGGCGGCCTTTGTCAGCCATGGATTGCAGAGCGCTTGGATAGGCGGGACCGTTGCCGATGGGGTGGACGGGGTTGTTGTTGATTGTGTCGCCGCCAGTGTGTGCGTAGAAGTTTGGTTGACGGTAAGGGTTGCCGTTACTCGGGGTGCCGGAAATGGCATCGTTGCCACGAGGTGACGCCATGGCTTGCGAGACGATGGCGGAGCTGAAGTGACAGTACTCTGTGCGGTGGAGTATGTTGATCTCGCGTTGGCCGTCGACGCCAAGTTCGACGAGAAGGACGTTGATGTAAAGCAGTACACTTCGTCTGACGTGGAGCAAGTGAAGTGACCTCTCTTGTTAACGGCAGTATCCGCGGCAATGTGCAAGTGAAATCACTTCGTGACACCTCGATGTGCGGATTCTGTCTGATTTTGACCTCGATTCACCAAGTGAAGTCGCGCGGATAAGCGGAATCACGTATTGAGCCGAAAGTCCAAGCCCACCAGATAGGTATACTGGTTGGCACTGCTTGTTAGGGTATCAGGCTTTGTCGGTGCAAGGCAATTTCGCTTTCGAGCCAGCATCTGTGGATCTTATTCGAGCATGCAGCGTAGCTATGGAACACGGCGCAATCGTGAAATCCGCGATGTGAGTCGATTGTAGCCGAGACAGTCCTGTTCTTGTGCTCGGCCGCAAGCCAGTGGTCACGACTCCACTGCAGGGCCGGGTCTCAGATGTGGTTGCTTGTCTGCAGACTGTGTCGTTGAGATTGCGGCGGTCGAGGGCGGACGATGTTGCAATGCCCACATGGTTCCCTGTTGTCGAAGGTGATGCTGTGCGGCTCCAGGCGGATTAGGTAATAATTCCCTCGGCTCGGTCTTCACGTGCCTGGTCCGTGCGTACCTGGGCTGTCGTCCCGTACCAACCATTACCAAGTAGCGTCTGCCGAGTTAGGCTCAATTTATCACGGACTGGCTCGCGGTCTGCCTGTGGGATGCATGGCGCAGCAAATGACATAAGCTGCTTTGTTCCAGGAAATGAGCAGATTATTGACGTTATTGCTCGCAGTCATGAGATGGCCTAGGTTCAGGCTTTTCGGCTCCGCAAAGCCATCAGGCGCGCCGTCATATCATGCAGGGTGCAGGCACTATCCCTGCTGCTAAAGTACATATCTCCAGATCAGCTACAACAATCGCAGAGTGTGGCAAGTACACACAGCTTTATTGTTGGCAGCAAGCATTTCAGAGACGCAGTCGCTGTAGCACACAGCGCTTGCACACCTCATCCGCTCCTTCCTATCTCGTATTGTGTAGAGAGGAGATCGTCCCTGCATTATCGGTGACAAGATCAGGCAGCAGCAGATTAGAGACAGTCTCAGCTCGGCCGGCTGCCTGAGACATCCCGCCCCCACCTGACCACCACAACAGGAAGGAGCGACTGAGCAGAGCATGAATGAGTAGCGCCGATTTGCCCGCAGACCTCTTAGGGTTGGGCCACCCAGAATCGCCCACCACCTCCCTTCCGCCCACACGACATCCCACGCCCAATCCGTCGCAGCCCGAGCCGCCGCCCCACCCGGTCATGTCGAGCCGCCGCCAGCACCACAGCGGGCGACGCACCACCTCGTACGGCGGGCGGGAAGCGCTGGGAAGAGCAGTGTCAGGCAGCATTTCAGGCATTTCAGGCGTCTCGCGGAAGGGCTTGCCCGTCGGCGAGCAGGATGCCTACATGTATACCCTGCGGGCGGCGTATCTCGTCTACTTGCTGCAACCCCGCCAGAAGCGCGTGCAGCACGTGGCCAACACGAGCAAGCCGATCCAGCGGAGCAGCACGAGTATCAATGATATGGTCAAGGATTTCAGCCTGACCCGGGACAGCAAGAGCACGCGATTCCCACATGGCTTCATGAACGCGTTAGACAAGCGCATATCCGGCGTGTTGGTGGGGACGGAGAAGGGTCCGGAATACGCCGACGCGACGGTCAAGCGGACGTTTGCCAACTTCCTCAATGCCTTCAAGGAGCCGGCGTTCAGGAAGACGATGGAGAAGGACAGGAGGGTGGAGGACCTGCTGCTCATCTTCTACAGCAAGGCGACTGGAGAGCTGCAGAAGGGCAAGCAGCCGGATGATGATGGCTGGAAGCTGCTGGTGGACAGGCACGTGGCCCTGTTCGTGCGACTGGTGGGCAGCACGTTGCACAACAACGATTGGACGAGAGATCGTCCGGAGCTGAGCAGCCGGCTGAAGACGCTGGAGACGAAGCTGCTGCAGCACGATCAGGACTTGGCGGATGAGAGGCAGCGTGGTGGAGGTCAGGGCGGACACAGCATTGAGGTGGAGGTGCCGCGGAGCTACGAGGTCCGGGATATGCCGTTGGTCATTAGCGTGTGTGCGACGTTTGCGAAGCCAACGATGCAGGCGCAGAACGATATCAATGCGCATCGAGAAGTGTGGACAGAGAAGGCGGCTTTGAAAGACCTCAAAGAATACCAGAACCATATGATGCTGAACACCCACGTTACGCTTACCAAGGACGACTTCGACCTGGACGAGTCGTTCGAGATGTGGCGCAAAGGAGAGTTCGCGGACTTGTCGCAGATGATGCTTGCAATCATCCAGTCCAACCCTGATCTTGCCAGGACCACTTCGGGCGCAGATGCTTTCCCTCAGTTGAAAGCGATTACGTCCATCGACCCAGGCTATGGCGATCTCTCACGACAGATGTCTGGCGGTGCTGAACTGGATGGGAATGATCAGCCTGTCGACATGTCTGGGCTGAATCTGGGCGATAGCAGCCCAAGAGACTCGTTCTCGTCCGAAGCTGGTCAGGCTAACTTTACATTCATCCCGCCTGATCCACGAGCATACTATCGCGCGCTCTTGAAGGCGTGTCTGACCGCGGACCTCGCCAACGAGGAGTCGACGGAAAGGGAAGAGGCTGGTGTCAAACTGATGTCAAAACAGTCACTTGACTTGCTCAGTGAGACGGCCGTGCGATGGCGCATCCCATCCTTTGCTCGTTTGGTACTGTTTATGGACGTCGTACGCGAGAAGTACCGGCACCAGGAAGCCAGCCTGGAGACACTGGACGCAGCCTTTTTGTTCGTCAAAGAGCCGCCGCCATTAGATCCGAAGAAGAGCAAGGTCCTCGGACAACCTCACCAAGCTTCGCTGTTGGATCGATCAAAATGGACAGTGCAAGACTTAGCCTTATACAGGAACGTTTTGTCTGGGGTGCACGATGGATTGCTCAGAGAGCTTTTCGACACATTCCAACACTGCTACGAGAACAAGCCACCGAGTATCGGCGCTGTCATGTACGTTTTGGAGAATCACATATATGACGATGAATCCTTCGACAAGGCGCCCGAAGACCTCGATGCATTTGGGAACGCTTTACGGGAAAAGCTGAAGGAGAAAGCGAGGCAGAAGTATCAAGAAATACTTGCCAAGAATGTCAGCGACAACGCAATGGAATGGGAGTTTTACAATGTCATCCAACTTGGCAAAGCAGTGACCGGGCTGTGCGAAAAGATTCAGAAACGTTACAAGAAGAACCCAGAAGTGATGGGCGCGAATCCTTTGACTATTCTCGTAGAAGAAATACTGCCGAGCTTCGCCGACGACGCGAAGGCTCTCGTGAGTAGGATCATGGACTTGAGCAAGCAGAAGGGTGAAGAAGGCGAGGTGCCAATTCAAGACGGTTTCGACTTGTACCGGGAATTGGTCGAATTACGTCGATTCTACGCGCAGGCACTTCCAGGTCGCGAGTTTACGTTCCACATCGAGGAGCTGCTGCAGCAGTTCGTTTGGCGGTGGATCTCACTCACCGATGAGAAGATGATCAATTGGGTTGAGGGTGCTGTGGCTCATGACGACTTTCAAGTACGGCAGCAACCGGCGGACAAGGAAACAGGACACCCGCCCACAGAAGACGAGCGCCGCAGTCAAAGCGTTATGGATATTTACCAAATGTTCAATCAGTCGATCGACCAGGTTGCCAAGCTCGAATGGGACGACGATTTGCAGTATGCAAAATTTATGACCGCTATCAGTAAGAGCATTGGCAGAGGCGTGGCACGGTATTGCGAGTTGCTCGAGACCAAGTTCGCGAAGGAGATGGACCGTCAGACCCCAGAACAGGAGATGCGAGCTCAGCAAACTCAACGCGAAAAATGGCTCGCTGTGGCTAAGGAGGCATGGGCGACAGGCGGCAAAATGTCGGGCGAAAAAATTGAGCCGTTTCAGTTCTGGCCCGAATCCTTTGTCAAGATCAACGACATTGAGTACGCCACTCTGCAACTGGATAAGGTTGAGAAGGAGATCAATGTCGATGCTTGCGCAGCTGTGATACAGGAGCGTGATCCGTCGCCGCCTCCAAATGCTAGGGGCGGCCGCGGGTCGAAGTTCATGTTTACCATCAAGATCATCGAGGCGGAAGATCTCAAAGCTGGTGATGCTAACGGATCGAGTGACCCGTACGTTGTCCTAGGCGATGAGTATCAGAAGCGTCTGGCCAAGACCAAGACTGTCTTCCAATCGCTCAATCCGCGATGGGATGAGACGGTCGACATACTGACTACCGGGCCACTCAACGTCATCGCCACTGTGTGGGACTGGGACATGGTTGGTGATCACGACTGCCTCGGCCGGACGAGTCTCAAACTAGACCCAAGTCACTTCAACGACTATTTGCCAAGGGAGTACTGGCTGGATCTGGATACGCAGGGCAGAGTGCTTGTGCGTGTCAGTATGGAAGGTGAAAGAGACGACATTCAGTTTTACTTCGGCAAGGCATTCCGGACCCTCAAGCGTACGGAACGAGACATGGCACGTAAAGTCACGGATAAGTTGAGCGCATACATCCAGCAATGTCTCTCCCGCCGCACGTTGCGGGCATTGCTGGGACAAGGAACCCTAAGCAGCGCGAGAATGAATAGCGCGAGAGGCTACTTCAGCAAATTGTCCAGCCAAGTCGCCGGCAGGCCAATTAGCGTCGCCTCGCCTGGTCCTGGTCCCTCAGTAGCCGCGCCGGAGAACGTCAGCAACGCGCTAAAGCCTTTGCTGCAGTACTTTGACGACAACTTTGCTATAATGAAGCAAACATTGACGGACAGTGCAATGATCATGATCATGACTCGACTTTGGAAAGACACTCTGGTCACCATTGAAGGTCTTCTGGTCCCGCCGCTCAGCGATAAGCCATCTGGACAGAAGTCGTTGACTCAGCAGGAGGTAGACATCGTCTATCGCTGGTTGCAGATTTTATTCGACTTCTTTCACGCCTACGATGAGGAAGACAAGGTAGCAAATGGTGTCCCGCTGGATGTGCTGAAGAGTCCAAAGTACCATGATCTGCAGAATCTGAACTTTTTCTACTTCGAGAGCACGGACAATCTGATCCGGACCAGTGATGGCATTGCACAGGCTACAGCGCGCCGGCAACAGGAGACTGCCGCAAGGCTCAACCGATTCTCTGCTCCGTCAACGTTCGGTGGCTGCGGACCAATGCTGCTGCCGATGAGTGGCACGCGCAGGACCAAGTCCATCATGATGTCGCGCAACCTTGGCACTATGCGCAAGGCGAAAGAGGAGAAGCGCAAGGAAGCACAGGCTGACCCTAACGATGATATGATCCTGCGTATCTTGCGTATGCGACCCGAGGCGGAGAGATACCTCAAGGATCGCAGCAGACAGAAGGAAAGACTAGCGGCCGCGGCGGCCGCTGAGGCAATTGTGAGGCAGAGCTTGCAGGCGTCACGCCAGGCGGCCAGGCAGGAGATGGTGAATAAGTCTTCGGGTGCAGCGAGACGGTGGGACACGATCCGGGAGTAGCGTTCTGCGGACGGTGTTGCCAAGAGGGTTGTTAAAGGTGAAGTTGTGCGAGCGGAAGACGATGGGGTTGGTCGGGATTGTACAGCTGCGTTGGTGAAGAGGTAGGATGGATTGAGATTGTATCTTTGGCTTTATTGAGTGGGCTTAGCGATCATGGCGGAATCGGAATGTGCATGGCATGGCTTGGAGCGGGATCGATTTGTGGCGGTGGTGCATTTGCTTGCGGGTTGTGACTTCATAGGACTTGAATGATGAGGGCACGCCTTTCGAGATTGGCATAATGCAGACAGCTTGGAAGGAGCATATGCTAATACGTTATGCATCCGCGAGCTATATGTTGTGTTGACGAGATACTTGACATTGACTGCAAACCGTGAGGTCAAGAAGGACAAAGGTAGGAATAGAATGGTCTGCGCAGTGAAGATGACCACTGGTCTTGACTGCGCCCTTACCTCTCTGCCTTGTCCCACCCGGAGCCTCTGCTGTTGTGCCGCCCGATTTGTCTTGCGAGCTGGTCAGCCCCTGCTGCTCCGGGACGCGAATCTGCAGGAGGATGTCGTGATAGCGGTCAATCTTGTCCCGCGCGCTACTTGTGCTGCAAACGCTGTCGTGAATGCTCTCCTCGGGCGATTCACGTGACAAGTGTCGGATGGATTACTGGGCAGTCACTAAATAGCAGACCAGCGCAACGTCGGTCCAGGTTACGCGTTCCATGAGCTCTAAGCCCCACGACGACGGCGGACGAGCACGATGAAGCCATCACACGCCTCGGTGTAAAAGTCTCCGCAGCGACTGATCGCGCGCAACGATGGCTCTCATCTTCACCTGCGGAACACACAGTGAGTTCCGGCGCACGACGAGACAAACCCCCCCCCCCCCATCGCTGACAACACCACCCGCCCCAGCCTTCCACTCCCTCCTGCCCGGATACGAAAACATCACATGTCAGTGCCAGAACTGCGGTAAGCTCTCGCCCCGCCAACCCGACACATCTGCCTTCTCCAGACCCGTGTCCTGACGAGAAAATAAAACATCTCCCCAGGTAACTTCAGCGGCAAAGTCACCAAGCGCTGGTCCGTCCACCAACCAGCCCATCAAGGTACCTTCACCTTCGACCCCCCGACACCACGACTGACTCGGTCAACAGGGAGTGGTTCACGTTCTGTTTCGTCCCCATCATCCCTTTCTCCCTGAAGCCCTGGCACGAAGTCAGCTGTCACATCTGCCGCTTCCACCAGGACATCAAGTATCGACCCGACGTGCAGCAGCAGATGGACGGGGGAGGGGGACAGGTGATCCCAATGCAGAGTCAGGGGGGACCACAGGGCTGGGCGGGAGGGGGTCAGCCGCCGCAGGAGCAGCAGCAGCAGCAGCAGCAGGGGCCGCCGGTGTATAAGTAGGGTGGGGAGGAGGAGGGGTGGGTGGGTGGTGGTGGTGTTCAGGCGCTTGCGGGTCTGAAGTTGGGATACCAGAATTATATGGAACGGAGGATGACATGCATGGTACTCGGGGATGTATCCTCCTGCTGGCCACGCACGGGTGCACGCCAAGCTTCGGGCTGCCGAGCTGGTCGAAGGCAAGAATGTGATGGCAGTCTGTGTGACCGTCACCTGCTGGGCACTTGCTTCGAGATCGTCACCATTGATCACGCTTCAACTCTCAAAAAAAGGTATCCGTCAGGCCTACACACACACGCTGGCATTAGGATGGGCTTTTTCGCGAATTCGCCATCACACATGTGACTCCCAGAAGATTATATCGGCCTCCTTAGTAAACAAAGTACGCCTGCGCGAGCGGCAGTTCCGTCGAAGGCTCAGCCGCCAAGACCACGCCATCGGCCTCGACCGTCTTGCGTCACACGAGAGTCAGCATCCACACAGGCAGACGGAATCGACGTCAAAGAAAGACACGGAGATGATTCGGAACTCACATATCTCTCAGCATCCACCTTCATCCTCGGCCTCGTATCATTGAACTTCATATCCCCTTTCCGCACCCTCCTGCACCCCTCCACCGCCCGCACCTGTTTCCTCAACCCGTACGTCCCCACCACCCGCTTCTCCATACTCCTCTTGCTCACCCACGCCACGCTCGTGTCCGGCACCCACGCGCCAAATTGCGGCCGCATCATCACCGGCTCGACCGTCGGGATGCTCGCGTTCGGGTCGCCCATCTGACTGTACGCAATCATCCCGCCCTTGATGATGTGCGAGGGTTTTGTGCCGAAATTCCGAGGGTGCCAGAGGACGAGGTCTGCGAGCTTGCCGACTTCGATGCTGCCGATGAGGTGGGCCATGCCTTGAGTGATGGCCGGGTTGATGGTGTATTTACTGATGTAGCGTTTGACGCGGAAATTATCTGCGTCGGTCCCCCGGTCTTCCGGGAGGGGGCCGCGTTGGAGTTTGTTTTTGTGCGCGGTGTTCCAACTGCGGAGGATGACTTCGCCGCAGCGGCCCATGGCTTGGGAGTCGGAGCTCATCATCGAGATGGCGCCGAGGTCGTGCAGGACGTCTTCCGCCGCGATGGTCTCGGCGCGGATGCGAGATTCGGCGAAGGCGACGTCTTCGGGGATGTTGCGGCTGAGGTGGTGGCAGACCATGAGCATGTCGAGGTGCTCGTCGAGCGTGTTGCCGGTGTAAGGGCGGGTCGGGTTTGTGGAGCTGGGGAGGACGTTGTCGTGCTCGACGACGCTGATGATGTCGGGGGCGTGGCCGCCGCCGGCGCCTTCGGTGTGGTAAGTGTGGATTGTGCGGTTCTGAAAGGCTTGCACGGTCGTTTCCACGAAGCCGGATTCGTTGAGGGTGTCGGTGTGGATCATGCATTGCACGTCTTCTTCGTCGCAGACTGTGAGACACGCGTCGATGGCTGCGGGGGTCGTGCCCCAATCTTCGTGGAGTTTGAGACCGCAGCAACCGGCCTCGATCTGCTCTCGCAAGGGCGTGGTCTCGGCATCATTGCCTTTGCCCGTGATGCCCACGTTGAGTGGGAGCTGATCGGTCGCTTGCAGCATCCTTTTGATCAACGTTCTGCTCGGCGTGCAGGTGGTGGCATTTGTGCCAGTGCTTGGGCCTGTGCCTCCGCCCAGGATGGATGTGATGCCCGACGCAATCGCCTCGTAAGCCTGTTGTGGACAGATGAAGTGGATGTGCGTGTCGAAACCTCCGGCAGTGACGATATCGTGTTCCGCGGCAATGACATCGGTGTTGGAGCCCACGATCATGTCTGAGTGCACACCGGCCATGACATCTGGGTTTCCCGCTTTGCCGATGCCTGCGATGAGACCATTCTTGATGCCGATATCTGCTTTGTAGATCCCGGTGTAGTCGACGATGAGCGCGTTGGTCACGACAACATCCAAGCAGTCTTGGTCGCTGACTCCACTCGCCTGGCCCATGCCGTCACGGATCGTCTTCCCGCCGCCGAACGAACACTCGTCGCCGTAGACGGTGCAGTCCTTCTCCACCTTGATCCACAGATCAGTGGCGCCCAACCTGACTCGATCACCGGTGGTCGGACCGAAGATGGCGATGTAGTCTTCCCGGCTCAGAGTGAAGGGGTCAACAAGCGGCTGGTCGCTCGCCGGCTCAGGCACGTGCAGGAACCCACCTTCCTGCATGTGGCGAACGACGTTCTGAGCGATGCTCTCATCGTGTATCGATCCTGTCGCGAGGCCGTTCCCGCCCTTGATGACCTGCGCGCCGGCGATCTGCACCAGCGTGACCGTCTTGGCGTCGCCCGGCTCGAAGCGCACACTCGTGCCCGCGGCAATGTCCAGGCGGAAGCCATGCGCGCGCACTCGGTCAAACTCCAGCTTGGGATTGACCTCGATGAAATGGTAGTGAGAGCCAACCTGGATCGGTCGGTCGCCCCGGCTCGTCACCTTCAATCGGATCCTCTTCCTCCCCGCATTCATCACGATCCTGCTCTCCCCTCCCCTCACCGCCACCACGGCGCCCGGCTGCTTGAACGCCTCATCCCCCGCCTCATCCCCCGCCTCGTCTCCCGCCTCATCCCCCGCCTCGTCTCCCGCCTCATCCCCCGCCTCGTCCCCCGCCTCCCGCCCCTCCCCCGGCGGCCACGGAAACTGGCTCAAGTCCGGCACGGGAAGGAAGCTGCCATACAACGCTCGCTCCAGATTCCCATCGTCGCCCGCAATCGGCTGGTGCACCGTCACCAGGTACGTGCCCGTGCGGAAGGTGCCTTCCACCTGCAACTCGGTCAGGCTGTGCGGCACACTCGGCAGCACGTGTCGTCTCCCCAGCAGGCCCGAGCCGAGCGACATGAGCTCGGCCACGCTGTGTCGGCCATCGCGGATCAATTCCTGCAAGACGCTGGCGATTAATCCCACCGCTTCCGTGTGGTTCAGCCGCACGCCGCGTGCCAGTCGTCGCTGCGCCAACAGCCCCACTTGGCTGATGACCAATTTGTCCAGCTCTCTGGGTGCCAGTTGCATCATGATATTATGGTGATTTATGATTACATCAAATGTATCTGGCGCGTGTTCGCGGCCTGGTTACTACTACACAAGAGTAATAAACATTGAAAAACTCCCTCCTCCTACTTGATTATTCCACGTGATAGCAAGAAGCTGAGGGGAGCTCGATGGGTTGAAGAGGGGTGGGTACCTAGGTAGTACCTGTGACCGACATTACATATGTATTTTCTGCTAGACGAAGAACAAGCCTACATTTCATCTTCTGGCTAGCAGCATGATCATGACCAGATATCTTGTCCTCCACACCCCCTCAAACCCGCCAATACCCTCCCGCGACACGCGATGATGATTCTACGCCTCCGACTTTCTCCTCTTCCTCTTCCCCTTCTCCTTCTTCGCCGGCTCGTACGACGTCATCTGTGCCACGGGCGCGTCTTCGCCCGCAGTAATCGTCTTCTTCGACCTCTTCTTCTTGCCAGTCTCGCCAGTCACCGGAGTCTCAACAACAGCCTTCCGCTTGCGGTTCGGGCTGAAAGAGCCAGCAGGCACAGGTGTCTCGACGCTGCTGACTTGACCACCCGCCTTGCTCGTCTTGGACGATTTGGGCGTCTTGGCAGGAGGCGGTGGAGGAGGAGGAGCTGCTTCCTCTTCTTCATCCTCGTCAGACTCGTCGCTGCTTTCCTCGGATGAGTCATCGCTGCTATCATCTTCGTCGTCGTCGTCGTCGTCGTCATCCTCGTCCACGTCAGCATCTGCGCCTTCAGCGGCCGTACCATCGACCTTCGCGACGCCGTCATCAAGCTTCCCACCACTCGCCTTATATGCGGCAACTTCTTTTTCGTAATCCTTCAAGGCACGCTGGTACGCATCGCGGTATGGCTGCTGCTCTTCCTTGCTCAACTTGTTCCAGCGCTCAGTAGCCTCCTTTGACAAGTCCCCGGGCTTCTGAGGCGTCCCACCCGCCTTCTCGGCCAACTGCGCGGCGAGCGGGCCGCGCTGCTCTTGCAGGTATCGGAAGTACGCAGTCAAAGGCCTCTTGGGCGCATTCGGATCCCGCTGCTTGTACGCTCTCTTCTGCCGCTTCACCACCTTTCCATCCGGCCCAATCTCGCCCGGCTGAAGGGCGGCTCCATTCGGCTGTGCTGGCTGTGCTGCTGCACCACCCGCGTGAAGAGCCTGTTGTGCGAGCTGGGCCGTGTTGGCGAGCTGGTCGAAGGGTTGCGTGAGGTAGGACACGTTAAGCGAACTGTCGCCGGCAAGCACGACGTTGGTGTGGTCGATGTATGCCTTGACGGCCTTGTCAATGCTGGAGGACAAGCTCATGTATGCCGAGCTCAACTATGCCGTCGCGTTAGGCCAATCTTCACGTTCAAACGATCGCAAGCCCGCGCGCATAGTCGCGTAAGTAGGCGCGATCGCCCACCGCCATTTGGGTGCTCTACTTACAGCATCGCGCGTCCTGATGAACTGATCTACATCAATGCTCACGTTCTTCTTACCCGCAGGCGCCATGTCCGCATACGGCGCGGTGTACTGCGGCGTGCCCTGGACGAGCTGGTCGCCGCCAAAGTACGGTGGCACCTCATACGCGAAGTTGTTGAAATTCTGGTTATGATGATGATGATGTTGTTGTTGTTGTTGTTGTTGATGTTGTGCCATTGGGAAGACTGAAAGCGATGATAATGAAACCCTTAGTGAATTTGATGGGCGGCGGTGGCGACGATGCGACAGTTAATGTCAAGCAAATTTGATGGGGCTGATGAGCTGAGGAGGGAATGAACGAGGGGAGAGGTTTGGTGGGTGGTTGGCTAATAATCCAGAAGTTGGCGAGATTGCTTCATCAGCCGAGTGCATTAGTCGTGGGACGCACGTCAACGGTTCGGCAGCGCTTTCAACGAGATCGTGCGGGCGAGCGACTTGTGATGTGCCGAGTAAGGCGAAGAAATAACTATACACATGCGTCTGGATCGTACAAAGCAGCAGTCTCACGCAATGATCGTTAACTCGAGCTCAGCCCGGCTGTGTCGGTATCACGTCTTTCCCATGTCTCTCCCATGTCCCGCCCTCGGAACGCGGGAACTCCTCTTGTCGCCTGGCTGTAGTGTCGCAGTCACAAGCGTTTGCCTGGCACAGCGATGAAGAGCGCACACAGTGCTGCATCGATGAAGAGAATCCAGCCCAGGCACATCAGTGCTCTCTTGTTCAGCAACTTCCTGGGCACCAAGTCAGCGTCACAGTCGTAACAATGGGACAAAGTGGCATGCACTTACCGCACGAAAGGCTCCTTGATCTGGTGCACACTACCGAGGGTGTATTCGCTGTAGCCGGCCAGCGCCAAGATCGGGTCGAGCATGTACTGGTGGCTTGCCGTGAGATAGACGCCGACCGTGAATGGCAAGATCGCCCAACACCTCGTGGCGGCGCTCTTGTGGAGAAAGACGAGAATGAACGCCGTCCAGAAGGCGGCGAACAGCGACACCAAGCCCACAATGAGCCTGAGCAGCATGCTAGGCTGGACCAGGTTCCCGAGAGCCTTGGCACGGAGGAATCCCGGGAACGCGTCGCGTTCCATGGCCTGGAAGACATAGTCCTTTGCTGCGTCGAAGACCTCAGGGTCGTCTCTGCCTTCCCTTTCAATGGCGTTGGTGATGTCGCTGAGGATGCCCTGTGGCAGGATGATCTCGCGCTCGGCACCAGGCAGCAGGAAGGTGTAGAGGATCTTCTCGGCGCTGGCTCGGATGTCCGCACGTGCGACGGTGTGGTTTGGCGAGCCCGTGCTGCTGCTGTTATGCAGCGGCGAGTGCGAGCCTGACTGCCCGGTCATGAAGCTTGGACGTGAAGCGTAGTCCGAGGCGGGTGTGCCGTGGTCGCTATCTGGACGTGGCTGATGACTGCCTTGACTGTTCTGCGGTGAGTGCCTGGGGCCGCTGTTGCCGTCGTTTCGCAGGAAGGCAGACAGGCGTTGATCATGATCCAGGCGGTCTTTGCCCCACACCGCCGTGGGTGAGCTGGACGGTCCTTGATCGGCAGAGTCGCGCGCGTTGAAGTTGTCGAGCATCTGGGACGAGCGCTTGGACGCGCCGCCGGCTTTTTCGAGGTCGGGAGTGCTGATTAGGACGCTGCGACGGAGCTCGCGGACATAATGCCGGCAGAGCGACATGTGTTGGGAGACATCGAGCCTGGATGGTCAGCATGAGTTTGTGGTCCGCCAACATTGCCGGTACCATTCCATTGCAATTGCTCTTTCTGCAGCATCTGATGCGAGCCTCTGCACCTTCCAAAAGTGCCATTGTCCGGCACCTCCTGTGCGTGCCCACCAACTGGAAGTGAATCCATGTCCTTATGACTCCCGAAGCACCATACACGCACATGCGCCAGGCGTGCCTGCTTCCTGCGGTCCACCGCCGGCGCTCGTGCTCGCCCACCTCGTTCGCGCCTTCTGAAAGCCGTTCGCGATGCCACCGCCTCCGCCTCCGCATCCGCCTCCGCCTCCGCCGCCGTCACGTGCAGTCACACAGAAGGGAGGCGCACGATACGTACCAAAAGTCCAGGTAGTCGACGCTGCGTTGGACATCGCGCATGTAGATGTAGAAGGAGAACAAATCCACTGGCGCGACGGTCCTGCGCGACAGCACCTCGAAGAGATTGGGCAGCCGGTCGCGTGTGGCGCCATCTGGCGTTGGCGTGCGCGAGTACACCATCGCTGGCGACTCTTGCGCGGTGAGGGGGAGCAAGCGATGGGGGTGTGAATGCGGTGTTGTGATGCTGTGATTATTACATGTACGATCGATTACATTTACGATGGAGGGGGAGGTGATGCCGGTGGTGCCTTGGTGGCGTCGGAAATGCAACCTGTCGCATTGACCAATCAGATCAAGCAGCGACCGTCGATGTCTCTGGCAGTCTACTCCGTATGCAATGTACACCGGTCGTGCTCATGACACACGGACCGACTGGTGTATCACAACATGAATAATAATGACATATGGAGTGGTGAATAATGAATGAATCATCATGACAGTAAGTGACAGCGACGAGTGTCCAGCATCGCCGACTACTCCTGCTGTCGCTCTCGCGGACTTCCTGCCCAGACTACTACCCACCAGCGGCAATTCCCGATCCCATTTGGTCTGGTCTGGTCTGGATGATCCAGGGCGCTCAACGGCAAAGCCGCGAAAACACCATGACACCATCATCACGCTCGACGATTTCCGCTGGATTCTTGACTGATGCAGTGATGCTCCCGTAGGGTGTGGACGGGAAGATCCTCCAGCATCAACACAGCCAAATACATGCTGTGCGGGGCAATATGATTAAGATTAGCCACATGCCCAAGTCGGCAGGGCTGGAGGAGGTAGGTACAGCGTTGAGCCTTGTAACAAAGGAAGTCCAGCACATTGCACCGCCGCAGTGCGACGGCGCTTTGTTCCGGGTGCACCCCGATGACTATGACCAGAGTCCCGCGCATTTTTCCTGAGTGGCAGATTGTCCTGATAGATTCGGTAGGCAATCCTCCCGGCAGAGAGAAGCGCCACACAAACGTAGCCGACGCGATGGACCTGCAGAGCGTGCGCTCCACCGCCCACCGGCTGTACTGCCAATGTCAGCGATTTTGACACCGTCCATCACACCAACGTTGTGCTGACAGAGTGGCAGGCCAGGAAGAGCGATCATCGCATTATAAGTCTTTGGCCAGGAGCGTCAAGAAGCTGCGCAATGAACTGGAAGATGCGGACGAGGCCCTCACTGGGACGACGTTCCGCGCAGAGGACATCCGGGTCCTGGAGGCTGCCGGAGAGAGCAAGAACGCACTGAACAAATTAGACCTTTTGCTGCAGCGGGACACCGCTGCTCGAGAATCGAGTGCGGATGAGCTGGATGTCATCGTGGCCGATTTCATAGCCGAGTTTGCAGTGGTCACTCACAAGCTATCAGAGGCGATCAAAGACCTGGAGCAGGCGGACAATAAAGCCGATACATTCTTACCAGTGAGACCAAGCCACCGGCGAGATGTTCCTCTGTCACCCACGAGCATTGGGAGCCTGAGCAGAGGCACCGCCGGCAGTCATCGCTCATCGACGACGAGCTATTCAAGCTGCGATCAGATCAGATCCAGCGCGGAGCCGAAAAAAATGCCAGCAATTGCGGAGCAGAAGGTCCCCACGCGTGGGGACTCTTTGAGCCTGGAAAAACGAACATCTCCTGTAATGTTGACGCCAGCGCAGGACGATGATCAGTCAACGTCACCTCAAAGCCCCGCATCACTCGCGACGACATCTACTACGATGTTGCAGCCCAGAGACGATGATCCCAACATCGTGGGCGAGAAAGTTGTCTCACCTGCGGATGAATTCCCTACGCCGCCTCAGTGTGCCCGGTCGTCAGACTTTCCTTGCGACCAGTCGGGAAGTCCAGTTGCTGCCGACGGAACCAAAGAGCAGGCAGGCACAAATGCGCCGGAACACCTGGCTCCCGTGGATCTGCGAAGCTTACCCATCGGCCTGCGGAGGCCCTTGCAAGGTTACGTGCAGCCACTGCTCCCACAAATCGCATACCCGCACCAGCATCGAGGACAGGTCGCGCCTGACGCTGCAAGAGTGTTACCTGTCAGCCCTCGACCCCTTGACGGGAACCCGGACGCCATGGAGCCCGCGCCATCTGAGCTTCGGGGTGACCCCAGCGCCAGCGTAGGTCCAGATGGCTGCAGCGGATGGCAGCCCACTTCACCACGTCTGTCTGATAGCCTCCTCGCCGATCCAAGCAACACGAGTCCACCACATTCTGCCTCGCGTGCCGACTCCTATCCAAGCGCTTCACTGTCCCTTTCACTCTCGAATGGTAGCGCATCTGGCGGAATACTGCCCAACGACCTTCGAGAAGACTCTCAGACGTCTCCAGCGGAAGCGGCGCGACATCGAACGGCGCCATTGGACGCAGACGACATCAATCGCACTATCAACAGCTGGAACCAATGCGATTGGTCGATGGCTCAGCTCGGCCTCAACGCCCTGTTGAGCCAGGCTTTGGAATTGCAGGATCAGGATTTGGTCAGGCGTGCACAACACCTCCTTGGGATACTTGCGAGCGTTCAAGGGAGGTTCCCGCAGGCCCATGCCTACTTCCTCATGGTCCTCAGAGCACCCATTGTCGATTACTCGCATCTTGATGAAGGCGACTGTGCCGCAGCCTACTGGCTGGGTGATAGCTACTGCATGCAGAACCGTCGTGTTGAAGCACTTACAGCGTACATGATCGCCGAGCACAGTTCGTTATTCCGGGAAACCCAAATTCGCCAACAGATTCTGGCGGAGCAGAGAGCTTGTTTTGCGGCTTTCAGTACAGCAAGCAAGAACGACGTAAAGCTGAACTGGGATTTCGAAGTCAGAAAAGTGGATCGCTTCACTCCCGACTCCATGTACAATCCGGAACTACTTAGCACTACTGCCGAGAGTCTGCTGGTCACTCAAGGGCGAATACGCGCCGTAGCGAAAAAAGACTCCAAACAGCATGTCCTGGATCAGCATCACAGCAGAGTCATGGCATTTCGGGTGCTTGGTGCAGATGCAGGCTCCTTTGACCTTGATTACAGACTCCGAATCGGGCCATCCGCCTTCGACACCTCTGCTCCTTGGCCTTTGATGTTCGATCCATACTTTGCCGTGGCTAACATCGTTCGAGGGCGCATGCTACTGCACCGTTGCGACCTCCTGTCTCAAGTCAGACTCAACCCCTCTGTGAACATCCCCAAAGCTGGTCGCGGCCGCAAGACAAACTTCGTATCTCAGGATCTGCAATGGCTGATCGTGAACATTCGCGAATGCCTGACGAGCGCCAGTATGCAGTTCAGCGAGATCCTAAGTCCGAGCGATGGGTTCTGCTTCATCGCTTGCTTCGCAGCTACCGAGAAGGAAGTCGCCAGCATGCATTTCCTCACGATTTCGCTCTTCAGGCAATCTTTCAAGCATGGATTTGGGGTCGATATTGCTTCGGATGGGCTGTACAGTGCGCGCATCATTCGTGGGGACTGGCTGTATGACAAGGGTGTGCCGTGCAAGGAGACGGAGAGAATCAGAGCGATGATCCTGGAGCATTTGGAAATCGCGGTGAAGTGTAACGGTCCCGCTTTGATGGGTGGTGGTACGGACGTGGCGAGCACCAAGTCGCACAAGAAACGTTCGCGTTTTGCCTCGACGACGTCGTCGATGTCTTCTGTGCCGCCAAGTCTGTCGAGTAGCTGAGATGCGGACACAGTGGTGGCCTACACGAGCGATGACCACGATCACATGTCTGATCTCACGACTTTACCGGTCCCTTGGCGGTTCACCGAGTCTGGCCGAGAAGCACAAGCAGTCACAACACGACCGTGAAGCCGCAGGATTCAGCACCCTCTCAGCACAAGCAGTCACAACACGACCGTGAAGCCGCAGGATTCAGCACCCTCTCAGCACATGCATTTACAGGAAGATCAAGGCCAACATCATGGCATGGCTTGAAGAGTAGGGCGTATGGTGCTAGAGGCCATGGCGCGCAGAGCGCCCTGCTATGACTTTGGCAGCAGGGCAACGACCACCGATCCGAATGGCCAGAGAGCTGATGTGCAAAAGCTTCCATCAGGGATGCGCGATGGTGCTTCGATGCTCCAGCACAATAATCTGAGCGGTGTGCTTGGTAGAGATAAGCGTTGCTGATAGACTGCAGCTTCAAGCTGTCTAGGCAATCATGGTCAAGAGCCGAAGGCGGATTCCCTCTACTTGCCATCTCCTTTTCGAACCGCACTACCATCTTCATGCCTGTGGATCGTCTCGGTCTTCTTGTCATTCTCGTTTAGGAATCGTACCGATATCACATGCCGCGTGTCGGATGGCTCGCAATGGGGCCGATCTCCTCTGGTGATGGTAAGTAAGTCTGCGTACAGCCAAGATATCCTCGACTCAATCTTACTTTATTAGAGCATACTTGATCTCGGTGTTCTGTCCAATATCAGCTTTGTCCAGATCGAAGCGATGGCGATAGGCGCAAACTTGAGCAGCCCCCTGTGGTGCAGACAGCAGCTAAGGTCGTCAACCGGTCTGAAGGACCAGCAGGCACGTGCGCAGCCTTCCAATGGTTCTGAAAGTCGCGACGGCTGCAAGAGGGCGTTGCTCCCTGCCCCTCTGAATTTAGAAGATCGGGACTCGAGCACACGCGCTATTACCACACATGGTGGGCGTTGCGTCGCTCGATAGCTCATCAACCATGCATGGTGGACTGCAGCATCTTAGCTGTTGCGAGGGTGAGCAGTGAAGCCGTCTATAAGTACTTTGGGGCTCGAAGTCGTGGGCGCTATCACTTCTGTATCGCTGTGTCGTGCTGGAAAGCTTCTCAGCGCTCTTGATAGCATTGTCGCCATTGCGAGTCATTCCTGTTCGAGTCAAAGCTGTTGCATCGTCGCGCCCTGCACCTGAGATCTCGATGACCCGCGGCTTCACATGAAACCAGCGCTACATGGCCTCCATCTGCCATGCCGAGCGATCTCGCATCATTGCTAGTGGTCTCGCGCTCCGGGCTGACACACCAGACCTGAGACTTGCTCGAGAGCCAGCAATTGTTCGATGCACGTGGTTCTGGCAACACCCAAACAAGGGAGCACCACCTAGCGGCAACGACCGCGGTCATGGACCTTCCACCATTGGGCTTGCTTGGGCCCACCGAGACTGCTTGGAAGTACTTCAGTCGTCACGGCAAATGGGTTGCGGACGCCAAAGGTGCCCGAGAGATACGTTTAAGTCTATGGAAAGCCGACTCGAAGGCCAAGAGCAAGTGTTGTTCATCGATTCCGTGAAGAAGATGATTCAATGGGAGCCCGAGAAGCGTGTGCACAGCGAAGCAGATCCTGGACGATGCTTGGCTGAATTCTTGGGATTCTTTGATGATTGCAGGACCGAATGATCTCGTCCGAATACATACGCGACAGTGCAGGAGTTTACAGTCCGTGCAGGGGTGTCAAGGATTGTTCTGACACGTGGAATTCCTGAATGCGAGTTCCGGATCTCATGACGCGAGATCCGTCCCTACAAGACCTATGCTTAGACAACGTTTCGAGCTCCGACTGGCCTGATCACCGCAACAGCATGAGCGGTGTCTTCAGATTGCGCCCAATCGCCGGCATACGAACCGAGAATTTGGTCAGCCAATTTGCGCGCGGCTTACACCTGGCTCAAAGCAACGTCCCATCGCGGCTGCTCGTGATATGGAAAGATCAACAATAATATCAGGTCGGCAGTATTGGCAGTGAACTCAGCAGAGATGCCAGAGACAACTTGAGCAGCGAGTCTACTGGTCTACCGACGCTTGCCTTCTCAACTACTAGTGAGCACTCATATACCGTTCAGAATTGTCGCGACCTGTCCAGAGTTTAACGACAAACAGTGGATCTTCAATACGCGGCAGACTAGGATAGCTGGAGCCCAGTGCAACCGAATCAAGTTTTGGTGAGACGCACCCTCTTGGCATGTGCCCTTCCTTGGCAAATGGTCCGACTTGATCCGCATGCTGTTGATGACGGGGAAGCCCATATTTTGCTTGCAAGACCGCCCTCAGTCCTCGATCAAACTCACTGTGTCGGTCCGACAACGCCTCACACAATATCTCCTACACAGCACACCACTCCTCAGACAAAACTTAAAGTGAAGTCTCCAAAAACCCCGACAATATGCAATACATTGCCATATTGAGCGCCATCATCGCGACCACGCTCAGTCTGGTCAGCGCAGCGCCAGCGGCAGAGCCGGTTCCTTGCACCCCATGTACCGCTTGCGCACCCACCGATTGGGAGTGCAGCATCGATTGCTGGTCAGTACACGCTTTGCAGTCAGAATAGCTGCAACATCGATACTGACCGTATGCTGGCAGTGGTTAAAAGCGACTTTTCGAACTGCAAGCCGCAGTGAGGCCAGGTCCGCACCTTTGCTAAGCTTGTGGTCCTACCGAGACTATGGGAAGTGGCTCATGTATCCATCTATCTGTCGTCAGTGGTCGAAATGACAGGATGGAGCATTGCGCCGAGAAGGCTGGTATTGGTCAAAGGTGGGGGACTCACGGATGGTTCGCAGCTCTTGCGCATACACTCATTTGGTCACTTGGTCATTGAACTGCCTGTTACCTGTAATAATTACAAGACTTGCAGGTTTGTCCCTTGCAGCTCACTCTGCCTGCTTCCTCGTGCCGTGAAGCGTGCTCACGCCGCTCATCGTCTTGAGGACAATTTGTCGATGTACCAGTCCCTTTGGGCTGAATGCTGCCATAAGCGCACAAGCTTGGGTCATGATACGGTCACTCATGTACCGCTCGACCAGCTGGATCTAGGGCCGGCACGTCCTAGGACGTGAAACTGGACCTTCGCATGCCTTTGGTCTCGTCTCAGCAGTGTTCACCGACCTCCGCTATTGTGAGAACGCACGAGCGGCTTCTGATTATGATCGCCTCGCTGCCGCGCTACATGTCTCTTCTCGAAAGCACAGGCTTTCCTTTACACATGTGCTCGAAGCGCAGGTGTCGACTCATCATCTCCAGATTCCAGCAGATTGAACATGGCCGTGGTCTAGACGTCAGAAGGCATTTGACCGTGCCAATGCATGCTGTCGAGGGAACCCTGTCTAGTGCTGTAAATCACGCTATACTTCTTTGTTAGCTAGTCCTACTATGCTACTTATAGCTACATCTTTGCTATCTTTGCTATTATTACTACTTAAAGGGGTTTAGCCTTAGCTATAGTTTATAAGATAGTTTAAAACCTATTTAATAATCATGGCTATAAGAGCTAGGTTAATAGCTAGGGTAGATTATAGTCCCTATATAGTAGGTCTATTACCTTCTCTGCTATGTAGTTAGCCTTAAGTAGAGCTATGTCATAAGGGTAGGTACTAATAGCAGGAAGGTAACTAGGTATTAGACTTACTAAGCTATGAAGAATATTAACAATAGCAGTTAACCTTGTAACTAACTATCCCCTAGGGAAAGGGAATTAAATTAAGCACGAAGCTCCTAACTGCCTATCCTAAAGCTATCCCTATATACTAGAGAGATAGAGTAGCTCTATTAGATCTGTTAACAGACCTAACAGATCTATGTCTATAGATCTGTAGACTAACCCTATAGATCTAAGGGTCTATTATCCTATAATAGATCCCTTCTTCCTTATAGGCCTATAGATCTGTAGACTAACCCTACAGATCTAGGGATCTATCCTTACATGACAGATCCTTTCTCCTATAACTATGCCTATAACTTATAGTACTCCTATGACTATACTATGACTTATAGCACTTAGGACCTTCATGATCCTAAAACCTATAGTACTCCTAACACTTATGACACTATCCCCCTCTTAGCCTAGCTCGTCCCTAAGTGATATAGATGTATGTGCTATATGATATGAAAATATCTCGCAGTGTGACAGAGTAATCCGACCTTTTAGTAGGTACAAGACAGCGCTGCTTTCTGCTTATCGCAGAGGTGGCGCTAAGGGTGCTTATAACCCCCGGCGCTCCTCAATTAGGGAAAGCATGTCCGAGCCTAACCCCGTAGGGGTACCGTAGGGTCAGCGACGTAGGGGCGTCCTACGTCGACAACTGATCCTACTCGGACGACATACGAGCTAACGTATGTACGAAGGACCCCCTTGCTATATGTAGCAGGGTCACTGCATGCCAAGGGCGGCCATTAGAACCCATGCGGTTCAAATGGTCCCCTAGTATTAACCGTATCACTGCCCCTCCTCCTATGAGGATGTCCCTAGCCTTACTAAGTGACGCACGCGGAACATATAGGGTACAGGATGTAGCACGCTCACACCGCGCAAGGGTGAATAGGTAGATAGCCTGCGCAACATGTGTCATGCGCACACCTTAACACCTTCGCAGCGAGTACAGGGCGGAGGCTGCTAACTCGGGCGGGTTTTAATCTGTTACATGTTAGGCGGCTTCGCAACACCTTCGCTTTACATGCAGATCGAGATATCAGGAAACCACGAGTACGTACTTCGGTTAATCCTTGAAATTATAGGGCGAGCATGCGCGCTAGCCTCGCCAAGTAGCTTAGCCGTCCCTATTTAGTCGTGACCATGAAGAACGTGTCGTAGAACCTCAGGGTAGTAGGAAAGTACGCAGACACTCTGCGCGCGCCGCTCGAAACGGCAGGAGCGCGCTCCTAGCGCGGGCCTCGCCACATTTCCATGCTAGTAGGCTAGCACGAGTGCGGTTAGCGCACATGCGTGACGGCCGCGTTATCCGTTATTACATCATTCGGTCCCCTTGTAAGTTAACTAAAGGTAGGTGCTCTACGCATGTAGTTCGAGTCACTAGCTCAACGGTTGCAGTAGGCAACAGGGGGGCTGTCAGAGGGTATAAAAACCTCGTCGCTCCCCAAACTTTCCTGTTCTAAGACACTAACATTAACCTCCGCTCCTACTTCGCTTAGCTTGCGCCTCGCCGTGTCTGCGGGTCCGTACTAGAGCTCCTTCTTCTTTAATCAATCAATCAAGATCAATTAACCTGTCTTAGCTATAATGGCTCATATGCTGCAGACTAAGTTCGACGCCACTCGCTCTGCCCGCGATCGTCGCTCGTGTCGACGATGCCTCGACAACCTTGGTAGCCAAGCTGCACACATTTCTCCTCCGCGTGTTAGTAAGGCGTCCCCTACCCGCGAGGTATGCGTGACTTATACTAACCGAAGCGTAGCCGAGATCTGCGTCGGCGGGTTTGATGAGGGCAGTGTCTACCGCAATTATGTCAACTGTAATAGCAAGCATCAAAAATGCCAAGACCTCCCTGAAGAGGTGTACGGCGAGTACAACCAGCTCTGCCGTAACATCGATGACTTCTAGAGTACGCGCGACGAGGGGATCGCCGAAGGTACTCCGACTATGAACAGGCTACAGGCTAAGTACCGCGAGGCACTCGCCTACCTGCTCGGCGCCCTCTCGTGCTTTACCGCGACTGCTAACCATTCTCACGGCAGCGTTCGCTTCGACTCTCTGCTAACAGGCGAAAACGTTTGTCTAGGTCTGATCGCAGACTTAGTCTAGAAGATCTTGAAGGTACTAACCGTTAGGGTCGAGACCTTCGCCATAGTACGCATACGGTGCGGGTGCCCTCCAAGTATGAATGCTGACTTTCTCCGCTAGGCTAACGTTAGCGTCGAGAAATATCCGACTAGCCGTTAGCGTTAGCAACTCGGGGCCCTTGCCTCTATTAACGATGACTTTGAGACGCAGATAATCCGCAAGAAGGTCATCAAGCAATTCACCGCTCCTGCCGCTAAGGCCACGCCCTAGCGCCGTACCGAGAGGCAGCCTGCCTCTAAGCCGGTCCCGAGGACCAAGCTGTACGTTACTTACTCGAATCCTGTCGCGTGCGTACAGCTAACACATTGTAGCGCCGCCGCCTACGCCGCCTCGACGCTACTGTCTAAGAAGAAGAAGAGGGCTAGGGCCGAAATTGAGGTCAGCGACGAGGAAGCCGAGCCTTCCCCGCTTGCGACCCGCACTGCGTCCGTCAAGACGCTAAGGCACAAGCCTCTAGGCCAGATCTTTGAGGATGAGGAGGATGACGACGCTTAGGATACCTTCAGTCCTGACGTAATCCCTTCGCGCCGTAGTGTCACCGCACTAGTTGCGCCTAAGGGAGACACCAAGTCCGATAATGTAGTCGACACTCGTGTCAAGAAGCGCAAGATGATCTCGAGGGCCGAGCGCGACAGCCGCAAGCGCGCTCGAGTCTCTTCGCCTTCTGATGCTAAGGATGAGGTAGTCGTCGCGACTAGGCGCGGTAAGGGTGTCGCTAGTTCTCCGGCTACTATAGGCTCCGAAGACGAGCTCCCTCGCAACCTACTAAAGAAGAAGATGCCGGCCTCTCTTCGTGGCGTTGCTACCCCCGTTACTCATGGTCGCTTCGGGGTGTTTAGTAGACCCCGTGCGGGTAGGCAGTCCCTAGCGGACCGCAACAAGAAAGACTCTCCTGCTTCGGGTTCGGTTAGGAAGCCCCTGACTAGTAGTCGCTAAGCATTAGCTACGAAGCTAATCCGAGCATGTCTCTTGTTCTTCTTAGGTTTATTCTAGGTATGCCTTTAGGCATCAATGATGTATAAGTAGGGCGTTTGCTTCTTGTTGTCGCTTCGCGCGTTATGCGCTACATACACATGTCAAGAATTCTGCTCTAGAACCCTCATCTTCCTACGAATCGACCTTCTCAAGCCCTGCTCACGCCTCCTCCGCTCTTCGAATTCACGAATAGCTTCCGGAGCGTTCTTGCAGTCTTCGGCCGGAACCCATTATGTATACTCAGGTAGGTATCCTTTCTACTTCACTAGATAGTACGTTGCGCCCTTACGCCGCATACTGTCCTTAATACCCTCGACTTCCTACTCTTCGTTCTCTTCTGCTACTAGCATCGGGTCCGCGGGCTTTTCGCCCTCGCGCTGTACCTATGGTTCGAGTAGAGATACGTAGAAGACGTCGTGCACACGATACGACGATAGCAACGATAGCCGGTACGCCTGCGAGCCTATCGCGTCGCGTATCCGGAAGGGTCCGACGAACCTTGGCGTCATCTTCTTGCTCGGAAGTTTTAGCTTGAGATTCTTCGTTAACAGTAACACCTTCGTACTAACTGCGTACTGCATCGGTTTAGCACGGGTGTTATTATGTTTAATCTAGGATTCTGAGGCCTTTTTCTAGTGTTCTATTAGCACCGAATGTACCTCGCGTATACGCCGCGCTAATTCCGCGGCGGCTAGCACCCTCTCCTTAGAAGACTTGTCCCGAGGCGGTTCTAGGTGTATTTCCGGATCAAAGCTATAAAGAATCTGAAATGGCGACATGCGTATAGTAGCATACACGCTGTTATTAACTGCAAATTCCGCCATAGGAATTGCGTCGGCCTAGGCATCCTAGTTCTTAGCGTAGTAGCACTAGAGGTACTACTTAAGAGTCTAGTTCATACGTTTAGTCTGACTATTAGTCTATGGATAGAATGCTGTACTTAGGCGGTGCTTAACACGCGCTTCAAACACAAATTCTTGCTAGTATTCACTAGTAAAGACAGAACCTCGATCTAATAGGATACTTCGGGGGACACTAAAGCGCTATATAACTTCGTCGCGAAGTAGCCATGCAAGCTCGCCGCTTGTACACCTTTTCGTACATAGGATGAAGACATTCATCTTCGAGTATCAGTCGACTACTACAAGGACAGCATCAACTACATCGCCCTTCTACTTTGCTAGTAGCAAATCAGTAATGAAATCTATGGTCAAGTCTTGCCATGGCCTCTCTGGTAGTAGGAGCGCCTAAGCATCGCCGTAGGGGCGATGGCGCCGAGATTTGCTAATCTAGCACGTCTAGCAGGATTTGACATAGTCAGAGACATCCTGTTCTAGCGTAGGCTACTAGTATTTTCGTCCGAGAAGTGCGTTCGTCTTCTCTACGCCAAAATGGCCCGCGAGTTTATCGTCATGATGAATACAGAGGAGCTGCGAACGGAGTACGCGGTTAGCAGGTACGTAGAGCCTATTGTCAAAGTACTACAAGTCGCCTGACTTGGTCTAGTACTTCGGACCGCCTGCGGTGTCCTAGAGGGCTACACCCTCATTAATCAACTCTAGTTCTCGCTCTTGAAACTACTGAATAAGTCTCGAGACTTCTTTAAAGGGTTCTTTAGACATCGCATGCTTACCGCATGTAAGCTAGTTAACTACTACACGGATCGAGCTAGACACGGTCGCCATAACTGCTAGATAGGAGGGTTCGTCACTAGCGGAGGCCATGGGGCCCCATTAGACCCGCAGTCGACCTACAAGAGGAGCTAACGACGGATCGCCGCCCTAAACTACAAGCTTCGTTTGCAGCGTAGGGAGAAGCTGTCGGTTACCCTCTTCCCTAGTGTCGTAGTCTAGTCGTCGCGAAGGACCGTCGGCTAGATTCGTCTTTCCGGAACGATGCTAGATGACGAAGTCAAAGCTAGCGAGGAAAGTCGCCTACCTTGCTTGCCGACTACTTAGCTGCTTCACGCCTATGAAGCCGCGAAGGTTGTTATAGTCGGTAAGCACCTTAATAGGGTGCGCTGCGCCTTCGAGGTAGTGTCGGTACTCCTTAAAGCTGTTAACAATAGCTAAAAGCTCTTAGTCGTAAGTCTCGTAGTTAAGCTTAGCGCCCTGCATCTTCCGCGACTAGAAGGCAATCGGGTACTATCGCGCACTGCCTTCGTGCGACTAGAGCTGCGATATAATTGCGGCTATTACGAATTTTGAAGCATTAGTCTCTATCCGGATCTTCGCAGTAGGGTCAAAGTGCTAAAGTATAGGCGTAGTTTGAAAAGCTGCTTTGAGTTTAGAGAAGGCCTTGCTCTAAGCCTCCTCCTAAGGCACTTTCCCTAGCTTTTTTCCTCGAACCGCGCCCTTTGCGAGGGCCGTAAGGGGAGCCACGATCTTCGAGTAAGATCGTATGAATCTGCGGTAG